>OY019134.1:39282782-39380394 GCA_955652365.1 Eristalinus aeneus | reverse complement strand
CCACAGGAAAAGACTTTCCTTGTTTTGTACTGTTTTGTGTTGTTTATTTCGGGCACAGGAACACACCTATTCAGAAATGACATTTTATACAAAAAAATTACACAATTTGACACGTTTTGAGATTTTACATCTCTCTCAAAGGTTTCTAGATCCACAACTTAAGAAATGATAGACTTCATAATTTGGTGCAGAAAGTACCGGAACACATCAATTATTTTTTTTTGCAAAAAAGCCGAAGATTGAAATGAAAAAAAAATCCTTAATCTGGAGCATGTATTGATGAAATGTAGTAACCAACAAAAAAAGTTTCCCTCCAAAAATTTCGCGTATATTGAATCATATTAATTCGGGCACCCCTTGTGGCAAATTTTTTCAATTTGACGTTACAACATTTTACTGCAGTCAGTATTGAATTTTAATTTCACCGAATCACGTTCACAAAAAGAAGTGATAAGCTTGGATTTCCTTGATGATCATGATGGAACGGATTCACATTCGCGTAAAAACGAATGTGCGCTGCCGAAAAAATACGTTTTCTGTGAAATCAGATTTTACCATATCCATATATATTTAATGAGACGCATCACTGCGGTCCTGCCAGAGGGATAGTATTTTATTCGTTTCGCTGTCTGCATGGCTTAATAAATTGCTTCGTACACTGATACGAGTTACTGTCAGTCCAGGCCAGCGACTGCTGGTCTTCCATCGTTTCGGTGATATGCAGTAATTACAATTCATTTTGCGCCCGTACACAGAAGCAGATTTATTTGCGGTGAATGTGTTTGACTAACAAATTTTCTGCGGATTCACTGCGCTCCAGTCCGAATTATTCTAATTGCTGCGGTGCCAGAGATTTATTCACAGTGGTGAACATATTTTTCTATTTGAGCTGGATTTGCATTTGGGTAATGCTTGTACATTGTGTATGTTAGTATAATTGTTGGGATTTTCATGAAGATTTTTTTTATTAAAAAAAAAAAACTGTTTCAATACGGGAAATATTTTATTTATATTTAGCTTGGCAGCACTGTTCGGCGTGAAGAAGAATCAACGATGGTGCATAAAAAATGTGTACTGGATTCAGTGAGTTGGATGATTCACTGTTGCGATTTCACCCAGCGTAGCTCATTCTATTATTTTCTAGTCTTAGCTAGGTAGGTAGGTTAAGGTGGCTGATGAATGCACTTAGTCCCATACAAGACCATTGTGCTGCCACACCATGTGGGAAGAACCTAATGTCGGCGGGAGGGGTTTTATTAAGGTCATGTAGGCCGTCGAGGATGTAGCTTAGAAAGTGCTTGTATCTGTGGTGCGAGAGCGCCGGGCATGTGCATAACAGGTGTAGGAGAGTTTCTGATTCTTCCTCATCCCTGCAGCTTCTGCAAAAATCGTTTGAGGGAGCCCCTAGCCTGATAGCATGCTCACCGCTTAGACAGTGCCGGGTAATGGCTCCCATGACCAGGCTTATGTCAGAGCTTTTGAGCGATAGTAGCAGTCTGGAGCGTTTGGGTTCAAGAGAGGGCCACATCTCCTTGGAGACACGACAAAGATTATGGTTAGACCACCCTTGATTAGTCTGATGGATCGCGTTCAAGTGCAATTCTGACTTGCATGTGGAAAGTTTCCTAGTCTTCAATTAATTAGAACTTAGAAGCAATAGTAAACTCACTCTCTCTCTCTCAAACTTTCATTTCCCACACATTTTACGCAAATTGCTGTCTTTTTTTCTTCTAGGGCAAAACATTCATTGCTTGTTTGTGGCAAGAGAATGGACAGAAATTTGATTCGTTCTTTCTTAGTTCTGAGAGATTGGAAGCAAAACGCTTTTCAAAACCAGACACATTTCACATACGTAAATTCTAGTCTATAAAGCGACATGAGAGAACAACACAAGGAAATTCATGACTAACAGAGGACGCTTCTCCTTGCAGGAATTTGCATTCTTTAGTACGAACGAACAAAATTTGGAAACACTTGTCAAGATTACCGACCAAATGGAAAAATCCGAACTTCTGATATAATAGGAAAAATTAAAAACCCAAAGCACCCAAATTCCTAGCCGCCAGAATCTTGAATGTCCAATGTCCATGTAAAATAAGTAAAATATAGTTGAATACCCAAAATCTTGAAATAAAGTACTGAAAGCGAAATTTCAGACGTTAGCATATGTTATTTGGGGCACACTTTCCAATGCAACCGTGCAAGTTCGTCAAACTTTCCGATTTGAGTACTTTGGTCCTTTTTCGGGATTTAACACATAACTTAATAAGTCCTAGGACTTAATAATAAAAACAAAATTTTTAGACAAAATTCGATTCATCATCATCATTTATCAACATTCTTTCAAGAGGGATACAATCAGTCCAACGCCGCTTCAATACCTTTTTATAGAACGATTTGTCAAAATAGGCTTCAGTTTCGGCAATCACCTCCTCATTTGAGCCATATTTTTTTCCGGCGAGCATGTTTTTGAGTTCTGAAAAGAGGTAGAACCTACTGGGAGCCTGACCTTGAGAATACGATGGGTGCGGAAGCAATTCAAAGCCCAAATCGTCCAATTTGGTCATGGTAGCCAACAACTTGTGACACGGTACATTGTCTTGGCGGAAGAGAGTTTTTTTTTCTTCATATGGGACTGTTTTTTGTGCAATTTCTTCCTTCAAATGCAATACTAATGTCTTGTAGAATTAGCTGTTGATCCTTTTGCCTTCATCAAGATATAATAATAATAATAATTGTTGGCGCGACAGTCTACAGTTCATCATCAACTACTCGTGTTGTGCGCGCTACTGTTTTCTCACGAGTAGAAAGGCCCTACAGTTTTTTGCCGACTTCGAACGGCGAAAATTGAGTAGCTTTCTTATGCAGTTATTACTCTTTGAGTGTTGTCAGGAGCGGTGAAAAATTCGAAAAATTCGTGTTAAGCTGGGAATCGAACCTACCCCTTCGGCGTGTGAGCGTCGCAGTCTACCCACCACGCCACGACGGATGCAAAGAAGTCTATGAATAAAAATCCATGCCAGCCGACCTTTGTGTTTTTGCACGCTTTATAACACATCACTCAAGAAGTCCCGGGACTGACATATAGGGGGCGCCACTAACTAGAAAAAATTAATTGCAAATTTGCAGAAATTCGCCGAACACGTCTTTTATGTTTCTCACAAACAAAATAAAAATTACAGCTCAGACTGTAACATACATATGTTCGAGAAAAGTGTACCAACATAACAAAATAAAAAAAATCGATATTCAATATATGAAATAAAGATGTGTTAAATTATTTTTATTTGAAAAAATTAGAAATTTTTGTTTGAATTTTTTTTGTTCTCTAAAATTCTGTAACATAGCCATTTCCCGCAGCTTTTGAAGGCTTAGAATTTCTGCAATAGGGGCTGAATTCTGTTCAGCCTATTGAATTGCACTATTTATTACTTGAATTGCATTTTCCGTCTAATCTCGACCTCGAATTCACTTTTATAACATAATTCGACTGATTTACTCTTCATTTTCAAAAATGGTTTTACATACCCAATCGTTTATGCCTTCATTTGTAATAAATTTGCTACAGGAAATGTTATTTAAGAGGGGTAATAGTGATTCTATGACATGACATGTTCATTAATAATTTGAGCTCTCATTGTGCTCAAGATAAGTTCATCTTCATATTCCCAATGATTATGAAAATCTATCAATACATTCCAGGATTTATGTTTATTTGATAGAAGGCTAATTGCATCTCGTAGGTTAAATGCTTAACTCAAGGTCTGATCCCTCACATCCAACCAAGAACGCCAGTAGACTGTTCTTATACTGCAACTTCGTCAAATTTATAACATTCCGGTCCATTGGCTGAAGATCTGCAGTGCAGTTTGCCGGACAACACATGACAAAAATCGTCCCATCACCACTTGTTAATTCTCAAGATAACCTTCATTGGAAGACCCTTCGAACTTAAAAATCGTCGGACCTAAAAGACACAGAAAAACGTATTAATAAAGCCCTACCTTAGCGAGTTTGTAATCTCTGGCATAAATGTCGTGTGGAACCATTGTTTAAAGAATGCTAACGTCATCCCAGCATTTTTATTTGCCTTGTACACAACGGGCATATGTTCAAAATTTTTAAAAGAGCGTGGGTTTGCAGATTTACGCTTTACAAAAAGCTTAACTTTGCGTCAACCAGAGGCATTGCTGCAGGCGAGGAACGTGATTCTTTCTCTACTTATTTTTTGGCCAGGAGCTGACGATTTTATGAAATCTACTAGAGTTTTGTTGTTCATAAGTGGGTAAAAGTGGGTTAATAAGTGGGTGGTCGCCGTGGCGTAGTGGGTAGAGTGCGACGCTCACACGCCGAAGGGTCTAGGTTCGACTCCCAGTTCAACATCAATTTTTCTAATATTTCACGGCACCACCTCTTTCGAGCTGCTGACAACACTCAAAGAGTAATAACTGTCTAAGAAAGCTTCTCAAATTTCGCCGTTCGGAGTCGGCAAAAAACTGTAGGTCCCTTCTAGTCGTGAGAGAACAGTAGCGCGCACAACAGGAGTAGTTGATGAGCAAGCTAGGCCCTGGTCCCCCTTTGGACTGTAGCGCCAACAATTATTATTATTAAGTGGGTAAAACAATTCGGACTCGTTTGCCTTATAAATTTGATGGGGAGTCAAGTCTCTGACTTTTTCTTTAAATTTAATTTAAAATATATCCACAAATTGCGGTTTGTTTGACAGTTTTTCCCCCCAAATTTTCAAAAGGCGAATTCCGTGTCTTTTTCTGAAATGTTTCACCCAACCATTGCTGGCATTAAAAGATCCTGGCCATTGCTTTATCTTCGCATGCAATGAGGAAGCCCTTTCTCTTGAGAACCTCGCTAGAAATTGACACTTTTTGCTGTCTTTGTTTTAAAAACCACTTGTACAGTGCGTTTTCCATATTCGGTTAATCACCAGTCCTTGAAGTTATCCTCTTCTCGGGTCCACATTCGGTATTGGAAACAAACTTTTTTATTTCGCCTTCTATTTCTTTTATTGTGCTAATTGTAGATTTTTGTACGTTGTACTCAAGGCATAATGAACGTATGGAAGATATTTTCTTAATCTACAGTCAGTGTTAAAACTCTGCGTACACAATATAGAAAATTGTAAATAAATAAAATAAAAATGAAGTTTTAAACCAAAAAAATTATTTTTTCTTCATTGGATTTATTAAAGGAAAGTTCAATTTAATGAACTAATAACAAAAAAACAAATAAAGTTCATATAGTTTTAACACAACAAAGAATTCAATAAACACATAAGAAAAATTCAAGCACAAAAAGTCTGCGTACATTATAGAAAATGATTAAAAGATAAAAAGTAAAGAGCTTCTTAATATTTTGTTGGGTACCCACGCCTGTATAGTACTTCCTTCAACCGCTTTCCCATTAAATCCACCAAAACTTCGTGTCTTCTGGACGTATCTTAGATCATTCCTCCAGCAACTTCTCCATAAGCATATTCTTAGACGTAATGCTGTGTTGACGAATACCCCGTTCCAACAGATCCCATAGATGTTCAATGTCTTTCAGGTCAGGTGATTGTCGAGGTGTATGTAACTGTTTTTGGACATTGCAAAGAAGCCAAAGCTGAACAATTTGAGCTGTAGGCTTGGGATCATTATCTTGTTGGAACATGAAATGGTTACCCAAGTCGAACTTTGCAGCACTTTCAGGTATATATTTTTTTTTAAATGCTCAAATACTGAAATTTATCCATCGTGCTTTCGATAAATTTCAAATTCCCGACACCATTTGTCGTCATATACCCCCACACCATCACTCCACCACCACCATGCTTTACTGTTGGAAACAGATTTTCGTTGCTCCATTCAGTTGCTGGTTTTCTCCACACAATACCGCGTCCGTTTACTCCGAAAATACAAAATTTGCTTTCGTCTGAAAAAAGCACATTGTTCCAAAAATTTGGGGCTTGTCAACATGTTCTTTGGCAAAGACTAGACGCTTGTTTTTGTTGGCTTTTGAAATCAATGGTTTTTTTTCTGCCAGAACATCCATGGTACCCTTCTTTTCTCAGTAAACTTCTAACGGTACCAGTGCTTATTTCATTGCCGAATTTTACCCGTACTATAGTAGCTATTTTCGGAGCACTTATTCGTGGATTCGCTTTTACCTCGGATAAAATGGACCGTTTTTCCCTTTCTGTAAGCAACTGGCACTGGCCTGATCTATACTTCGAGAAAAAATTTCCCGTTGCTGCGTAGTTTTCTAAGACTCTTTGGACAGAAAAATGCTGTTTATCAACGATCTGTCCTACTGCTTTTCAACTTTTGCCCTCTGATCGTAGTTTTACTATCAGTTTTCGAATATATTTCGAAATCTCTTTGTTCATTGTTAGTTTCAAGGAAAAACAAAATTCAATATGAAAAATAGCAATACTCCAGAACTGCTCTACTTGAAATAACGAAGAACACAAAAATAAGTAAGTTCGTAAGAAAAAAAACAACAAAAAACAGACAAAAAGTAAAAGGAAATATACTGTACGCAGACTTTTTGTGCTTGAATTTTAGTGGTGTATTGGGATTAATGGCGCCAGTAGATTTCGTGCATATGGAAGATAGTAAAGATTGGTATATAATGAATGCGTAATTTTTACATAAAAATATCTTAATTTTTACTTGTCATTTGAGAATTTTACATATTGTTCTAAAAGAGGATGTGCTGTACGCAGACTTATTACACTAACTGTATTCTAAAATTTTACTCTGGGTTTTAATTGAAAATTTTAGAATTTTTCTTATTGATACCCATTTTTAAAACTCAAAAGCTAACTTTGGACTAACAAACATGCTTTCAATGCATACATACATTCATCGTTCTATTACTCAGAAGTAGCGGTAAAATAACAGCCGAAAGAAAATGTTAGGCAAACGAAAACAACAAAGATTGCCAAGAAACTGAGTAAAAAAACAAATATGCATAAAAGAAGAAAAGCTGCACTTATCGAGTAACCTTTTTTTAAGACGATTACCGCGTCAACAATGTTGTAAATTCAGCTGCGAAAACCAAGGGGTTGAGTGAATCGAGAGTTGCGTTAATCGAGAAGGTACTGTATTTGCATATTCTCTAGTAGGTCAATGTTTTTCTTATGCCAAACATCGGCACAATCATCGTGACAATAATCCTATTGTTGTTGGCTAACAGAAACAACCCCTCGCACGCAATGTCTGTGCACAAGTGAAACGAGTACACACCTAAGCAGCACATGTGGTGCATATAGTGGCGCAAACCTCAATCCCGATTTAGTTTCATTCCACTGATTGCACTAGGAAAGACAATATGTCTGTGCGAATAAAGCCAATAGTGACGCACAGATGTGAAGCAGTGAATAGAAGTCAACAGAGGTGGTGCGTCCTCGACATAGGGAAGGAGACATAAGTATGTCGCCAGGGAAAACTCGTAAAATTTCGCTGTGCCCGCAGTAAATGCGTTGTGAATTTGCATTTGGTGAGTAGTGAAATCCGCAGTATTCGTTGTCCGTTGAGAGAGTTCAAATTAAAACTCAATTAACATGATAAGGACTTAGTTGTTTCAATTAGAAGTGATCTTACTCTCAAGCTTTTGTTTTGGGAAAGACTTTGAGAGGCATGTCTCAAAACGGCTTATTCCCACTGAGGCAAATTGCTGACTCATGCGTTTGATGAATTAAAGGAAAGTTAACACATGCTCATGCGCCTATTTATTGCCTCTCAGATTTTTGTCTAATTTGCAAAAAAATGTTAAGCTTCAAAAAAAGACCACTTAGTACAAAACCTGTTCGGAAACCTTTCGTTTCATTACCTCCTGGTGGGTCCACTCAAAAGACACAACCCACGGAGTCTTTCAGTAGTCGCTCTTTTAAATTCTGCATAGATTGCTGACAGTGCCATGTACAGTGAAAATCGCCTGTGTCGATCTCGGTTACCCGCATGCGGACACAACGACATAAATTCTGAGTTCCATGATTTTAAACACATTTTCCAAAGACAAGGATTCATTCGGACATAGCGACTTCGGATATAATGAAGATTCCGGATAAAGCGTGCGTTATTCTAGAATTTAAAATGTTGCCTTTGGCTAAAAAAATTGTATCTGTATCAGGTACACCGGTATGAAATGAGAACGTAGGTAAAAACATTTTATTCAAAGTATTGGTCATTGTTTTCTACACGTTTTTCCCACTTTTCTGTCAATTTGTGAATACCACGCCAATAAAATTGTTTGTCTTTCAAAGCAAACCAATCAGACACCCAATTTTCGACCTCCTCGTAGGAATCAAAGTGCTGCTCAGCCAATGCGTGTCCCATCGATGAAAACAATTGGTAGTCGGAAGGAGGCATATTTTTTTTTGCATTTTTATTAAACTGAATATAACTGATGGATAAATCCTAGGAAAATAATTAAAACTAGGTAACATAATCTAAGAATGGTTTAGAATCTAACTTAGTAACCCTAAACAGGTGCTCTAAGTTAATCTATATCTTATCCATTCAAATTGCCTTTGGACATAATAAGCGTGAAATTATTGTTGTACAAAAATGTTTTAATTTGTTCCAAGAAAACTATTTGAAAATCCAAAAAACTTGGTAATGCGTTTTTTTTATAAATAAACTTAAGCTATCCCAAAATAAAACTAAACCAAAAACTTACAATATAAATAAAAATAAAAATAAAAAAAAAGAAAATTCTCACAACTACCTAACTACTTAAACTACTAAGAAGTACTTAGCTATGCCCGTTAATTACAGACATGTGCATCATGGCGTATATAACCTTTATATGCGTGACATATATATTCAATATGCCACGATGCACCTTTTTTAGTTTATATATATATATATATATATATATATTTTTTTTTTTTTTCTTAAAAACTTTGTAAGCTGGCCACAAGGTCAACTTCCGGGGTTAACTACGAACTGTGGCAGGGGTTGGTTTTGGTGAAGCCACCAATAAAAGTGACGTTCTTTGGCGGACTGTACCCTGTCTCGGGCGGAGATCGCCCTACTGAGCCGAAGGAGTTCCTCGTGGCTACAAGCGACGTCCGCTTCATATTGGAGTCGCCTATCCACTGTTCTGCGTACGACATGGAAGATGATAGGACATCCTTCCGTATTCTGTATCAGCCCTTTAGAGTCTAGATACAGAAATGCTTCGGGCGGAGTGAAGCTGTTTTGCGACCGCACCTTCTCGTGGTACATAGGGTTTGGGTAGTAAGCCCCAAAGATCAGACTGTTTGCCGAAGTCATCGCTCGTGCAATATGCCTTCGAGTCAGCTTAATAATAAAATTATCTATACTGATTAGGTTTGCCTCGTTGTACAAGACCTCGTTGGGATAGAATTTCTTGTAATCGGATTCAGGTGTTCGATACAACCGGAGGCAGGCCCGGAGACATTGCCTCTCAAACACCCTCATCTTTTCCATTTGGGAAGGACTCAGATTGAACCACACTGGGCAACCGTACACCATGATTGGCTGTATGAGGGCCATGTAGCAGATCACCTTTACTCTGGTATCAAGTTGGCTGCTGTAAAACAACCAACTTGCCGCAGCAAAGGCTTTCTTAGCTTTTGTCAGAGCTGTATCTGCATGCTTGCCGCAGTACAAATACTGGTCTAGCCAAATGCCAAGATATCTAACTACATTTTGCACAGCTAATGGCTGGCCCCGCGGGTCAAATATGCCGAACTTGTGCCAGTTTTTCTTCATGTCCCTTGAGGCCCTGGATAGCGGGGTTCTAAAGAGAATAGTTTTGCACTTCCGGAAGTTGATTTTCAATTTCCAGTTGTCGCAAAATCGCTGAATTTTGTCAAAGTCATGCTGCAACATGTTATTTATGACTTCAATTTTCGGGTCTGATCTGTACGCTATCAGATCATCGGCGTACGCGATTAAGTGCGGCATGGAACCAATAAGATCGCTAGTGAATATAGCGAAAAGGATCGGTGAGCCAACGGCCCCTTGTTGCAACCCATTTTTTATGTGAAATACTGTGGTGGATGTAACATTGCCATTTTTCACAACAAACTTCCTACCTGTAACCATATCATAGATCATATACAGCAGTGTCTTATCTATGCCTAGTCTGACTAGCTTGAGGAAAAGGCCTTCTAACCAAACGGTGTCGAACGCCTTTTCCATGTCTATCAGGCAAGCACCTGTGCATTGGTTCTTGTTCTTGTTCCACTGAATGTCGGATATCAATTTGAACGCGGCATGTATGGTATCATGCTCCGCCCTAAAGCCGAATTGGTTGTCTGTTATAAGAAAGGAGCCATATACCTCGACAAGCATGCGATGCGACTCTGCAGCACTTTTCTTCAAATGAAAGCAAAAAATTAATGCTTTCCGCAAATCATCACTTTCTGGTAAAAATTCGATATTTTTAACACGATGAAAAAATATGATGTTGTCTGTTTAATGACTTGATGTATGGTATACTAAATATTTTTCACAGATGTCATAGCAAACAAACAAAATAAAGGCTCGTTCACAACAAATGTTCCCTATCGAGACATTTGTATCCTGACGCTCACTTCATACCGGTATACCTTTGTATTAAATTACCTGTGTACCTGTGTATTAAATTATAACCTTACAGTAAAGTAAATGATCGTTTGCTTCTTATGCTTGTTCTGCTCCATTGATTTGGAAACTACAATTCGAAGGAAAAATTATTCACACGCTGTGTAGTAGTAACTTTGAATCTCGCAGCAAAAATTTAATAATTTTGTAAATCTTCTGCTTTTAGATGCATATTTCACTTGTTATGTAGGTGAAATTTGTGTATTCAATCATTAAGTTCTTATTGATAAATTTTGTTTAAGTGCTCGAACGTTCTGAGGATATTTACGTCACGTCTGAGACGCATGTTAACCATTGAAGAAAAATCAGCAATTATCTGGCGGTTGCCGAATGGCGAATTTAACGCCGACTTATGCAAAGAATGCAACATGCCACATTCATCTCTTTCTACGATTTGGAAAGATCGAGAAAAAATAAAACAACTGTTTGAGTCAAATTTTTTTAAGTCAAAAAGAAATCGTAAATCGGAATATGAAAGTATTGATAAATTACTTTCGATATGGTTTAAAAAAAGTGGCCGCCCTGGCGTAGTGGGTAGAGTGCGACGCTTACACGCCGATGGGGCTACGTTCGATTCCCAGCTGAACACCTCGAATTTTTTACGGCACCACCTCTTTCGAGCTGCTGGCAACACTCAAAGAGTAGTTACTGTTTAAGAAAGCTTCTCAAACTTCGCAGTTTGGAGTCGGCGAAAAACTGTAAGTCCCTTCTACTCGTGAGAGAATAATAGCGCGCACAACAGGAGTAGTTGATGAGTAAGCTATGCCCTGGTCTTATTGTTATTATTGTTATTATGGATTAAAAAAATCCCCAAAGGATATTTACAAAATATACCTTTGAGCAGTGATGATGTTTGGAAAGTTGGATCTATCGATTTAAACTGCGGCATAACATTGTGGTCGGCAAAATTTGTGGTGAAGCAGCAAGTGTTTGTCAAAGTGACTGCAGTGAATGGTTAAAAGACGTTCTTCCGAAATTATGAGAAGGCTATAATAATTCTGAAATTAATAAAGCTGATTAAATAGGGTTGTTTTATAAACTAAAGCCTGAAGGAACATTAAAGCTAAAGGTGTAAAATGTGTGGGTGGTAAGTTTTCAAAAGAGAGGATCACAGTGTTAATTGCTTATCATCTGTGAGTCAAAGAATCATCTATGCTTTAAAAATATAAAATATTCTTCTTCTTCTATTATTCATATAGATTTCTGAAGCTTTTGAAAAGACTTCAAGAAAGTGGAACTCTGACTTGAAGCGCGAAAATAAAGAATTGCTTTTGTTTATTGATAGTTGTCCTGTTCATCCCCATATTGACAATTTTCAAACATTAAAGTGACATTTGTACAACCGAACACTCCATCTGTCATTTAACAAATCGACCAAGGAATTATAAAGTGTCTGAAGCTGCATTTTTTTTTCGAATGGCGCGACAGCGCACCAGGGCCTGACCTGCTCATCAACTACTTCTGTTGTGCGCACTAGAGTTCTCACACGAGTAGAAGTGACCTACAACTTTTTGCCGATGACGGAGTTTGAGAAGGCTTCTAAGACAGCTATTTCTCCTTGAGTGTTGTCAGCAGCTCGAAAGAGGTGGTGCCGTGAAAAATTCGAGGTGTCGCACTCTACCCACTACGCGACGACGGCCACTGACAATAATAATTGTATGGCGTGATAGTCCACACGAGGACCAGGGCCTAGCTTGCTCAGCAACTACTCGTGTTGTGCGCGCTACTGTTCTCTCATGAATAGAAGGGACCTTCAGCTTTTTGCAGACGACGAAGTTTGGAAAGCGTCAGCAGCTCGAAAGAGGAGGTGGCGTGAAAAATTCGAGGTGTCGAGCCGTTCAAGTCCGGTTCCTTTGGTTGTAGCAACATTTGGCTATAACTACCGTTTAAGTCTGGTCCCTTCACCGTCGTTATATCCGGATTCCACTGTATTTGTATTTCTTTCATGATTCAAACATTAGATGGCGCGACAATCCACAGGGGAACCAGGGTTTAGCTTGCACGTCAACTACTCGTATTGTGTGCCCTACTGTTCTTTTGCAAGCGTAAGCGACGTACAATTTTCTGCCGACTCCGAACGGCGAAGTTTGAGAAGCGTTTTCCCCGACAGTTGTTACTCTTTGAGTCAGCAGCTCGAAAGAGGTGGTGTTTTTTTCATAGACAGTGGTGCCGTAAAAAATGCTACGTTTTCAGGCGGGAAACGAACCAGAATTTTGGGCATGTGAGTGTTGCACTCTCCACACTACAACCAAATTCAAATACTGCGCCGAAAAAAACTAATTTATGGCAGTATTCAATTATAGAAACTTGTACAACTGCGTCCAATTAGCAAAATTCCAATCAACCACTGGAGGAGTGTACATTTTATTCTATTCAATAGCGATGGAAAAAAATTGACAGAATTGTTATTCGTTGTGAAATCTTTTTTTTTATAAACTGAATGAAATTATGCACAAATAAATACAAATTGCTTTATGATCCGCTATTCATGAGCTTCATTTAGTCATCAAAGCAATCGTGCTGGAGTGCATTTTCAAACATCTGTCGGACGGATATGGAATCCAATTTGTATGCATAACGCAATTAATACTCATGTGAATCCATTAAGAGTTCCCTAATTAATAATTAATTAATAAATAGTCCAACACAACTGTTTGGTCAGAGGTGATCCTGGAGGATAATCAGTTCAGAATTGACCGCATCGTCTGTTTTGCGTTTCCTTATTTTTTTCTAGCAAATTCCTTCAATTTCAATCGATTTGGAGTGATTTGAACACAGTGGGCGGTCAATGAGACCTGCTGGCACTGATACAAAAGTAAATGAGGACAAAACGAAGGACATATTGTCGCCGATGTCTCGTTCAGAGCATCTTATTAGGCAGCAGAATCCTTAAGGTAGGCAAGGACATCGTCTACTTCTATTTTGCGGTATGTGGGGACAACAGCATGAAACACAGACTCACTCTTTCTATACCCTTATTCTTTTGGCTCAAGAGGCAATTGAGTAATAGAGCCCTCTCTCGACAGACTAAGCTTGATCATCTTAGTCCTGGTTTAAGGAAATTTAGAAGTTACTAAAAGCGGATAAGGAAGCCCTTAGTCTCTTGGAGAGAAACGTTCCGCATACGACTTTTGGTCCTCCTAGCGATGGTGGCTTCTGAAGGACAAGATCCAACGACGAGCTTTATGGGCTGTATGGCGGCATACGTCTGGTCAAGCGTCTTCGGATAGAACGCTTCAGATGGCTACGCCAAAAAGCGTTTAGGCCCCACTGCTCCATCCAGAAAAGTCTCCGATTTCTAGCCATTAGGACAACGTAGCAGAGAATGGCCTAGTCTAAGATGGCACACACAAGTGGAGGAGGAACTCAGGCAACTTGAAGGGAGCTGGCGAGTGGTCGTCCTGGCTAAAGAGTCTGAGATGGCACACACGGGTGGAGAAGGAACTCAGGCAACTTGAAGGGGGCAATTGGAGGCAGTTAGCGAGTGGTCGTCCTGGCTAGAGAGTCTTGTTGGATAGGTCTCAAGACCTGCACAAACTTCAACGCCACGTGAACAAACAAAAGCTCCATCGTTGAGTTTGATTTGAAGATTTTAGTAAAGATTTTTTCAAAAATAACAAATTCCCCGTGGTCTTTCTCATTTTTGTTCAGTACTATCTGGCATCGTACACTGTATTGCGAAAAACAGCGTTTCATGCTGATAGAAAAACTTGCGTGTCTGAACTCTTCATCATTTACAAACTTGAGTTCACTTTAATAAGTGAATATTACCCGATCACATTACACGTTCCGAAGCGGCAGTGCAGCCACAGTAAGGGAAGACCGTGAGAAATGCATTTGTCGTCACTCGGTTCCGCGCTTTCGAAAATTTGAAGTGACTGTGGCCGCCGTGGCATAGTGGGTAGAGGGCGATAGTCACACGCCGAAGGTCCAGGTTCGATTCCCGGTACACCTCGAATTTTTCACGTCACCACCTCTTTTGAGCTGCTGACAACACTCAAAGTGTAATAGCTGTCTAAGAAAGCTTCTCAAACTTCGCCGTTCGAAGTCGGCAAAAAAACCTGTGGGTTCCTTCTACTCGTGAGAGAGCAGTAGCGCGCACAACACGAGTAGTTGATGAGCGAGCTAGGCCCTGGTCCCCCTGTGGACTGTCGCGCCACTTTTATATTATTATTAGCTTGATGTTTGGGTGCCGCATGATTTGACGCGAAAAAAACCTTCTGGACCGAAACAACGCCTTCGATATGCTACTGCAAAGGAACGAACTCGACCCATTTTTGAAGTGGATGGTGACTGGTGACGAAAAATGGATCACATACGACAATATCAAGTGAAAACGGTCGTGGTTGGAGGCCGGTGTATCGTTCCAAACAGTGGGCAAGCCGGGAATGACGGCCAGGAAGGTTTTGCTGTGTGTTTGGTGGGATTGGAAGGGAATCATCCGCTATGAGCTGCTCCCATATATCCAGACGCTTAATTCTGCCATCTACTGCGCACAACTGGACCGCTTGAAGCAGGCGGTCGACCAGAAGCGTCCAGAATTGGCCAACAGGAAGGGTGTAGTGTTCCACCAAGACAACGCCAGACCACACACTTCGTTGATGACTCGTCAGAAGCTACGGAAGCTCGGATAGGAGGTTTTATCGCATCCGCCATATAGCCCGGACATATCGCCAAGTGATTACCACCTGTTCCTGTCCATGGCGAACGCCCTTGGTGGTGTGCAGTTGAACTCAAAAGAGGCTTGTGAAAAGTGGCTGCCCGAGTTCTTCGCAAATAACGATTGGGCTATCTACGAGGGGGGTATTATGAAGTTGCCGTCTAGATGGAAACAGATTATAGAACAAAACGGCGCATATTTGAACTGAATTCTATCACTGTAACACTTTTTATGAAGCAATGTATGAAGAGCAAAAAAGCGGAAGGGAGATATTTGACCTTATATTTTGCAAAGCCCCAAATTATGCAAGAGGTGTAGCCCAGACGACTTGAATTTTTCTCATATCAATTTTGAAAGGAATTTGAAAAGCTTCATAAAAATCGTTAAGTTCTGTTCTGAGATAAATCTCATTTCTGGGTCAATGGGAGCGTTAATATACAAAATTTTCTTACTTGTACTGATGAGAAAATCAACAATTTACAGAATCTACCAACCCATCCCGAACTTGTCATGCCTCTGGGACGTTTCTAGTTTAAACGCATTAGTTGTAGTTGATAATGTTTTCCATCAATGGATTCGCCCGGTTTAATCAATTCATTGTACACCACGCCCATTGCACACCGCGTTTGGTCCAACCATAGGCCGACATTTAAACCGTGGATGTTATTCTTTGGAGTCGACGGGACTGGTTGTTTTGACTCTGCATAGTATTTTTCCTTCTTGGGCCTATGTAGTACCCTTTTTTCATCTCCCCTCACGATCCAGTGCAAACATTTCTTTCTTCGATGTCCTTGAAGAAGAAATGAAATTTTGCATTTCGCCATCTTTCGATTTCAACTCGTATGACACCCAATTGTTTGCTTTTGAATAAATTCAAATTATTAAAATTATTTGCTGAGTAACTCTGCACGATTCTGCGAGTTCACTTTGCGTTTGGCACGTACCTTCATCCTGTAAAGCCTCCAATTCGTCATCTCCAAACTTTTTAGCTTCGTCAAGTCGCACTTTGTCATTCGACACTTAAGTCAGCACTTGTGAAGCGCCGAAATCACGGCATAATTTATCGGCCGAAGCAGGCACACCAAAACTTCTAAAAGCATGGCCTTCAACTGCACTTTTCTTTCAATTAAAAACGAAAATCAAAACATCCCACAAATGATATTTTCTATTTTTGGGCATTTTCGAAGAGGCAAGAGGCATGTATTGTTATTATTATTATTTCTGTGCATTTTTATTTTCCTTAATTCATTTTCTTACATGCTAGACAAAAATACTTAAACTAGCTTACAACTATAATCAAATGATATAAACTCTAACTTACTGACTCTTCATGAGTACTCTAAGCTAATCTAAATTTTTTGCCTTATGCCTTTCGGCTTCTTATATTTATATATATATATTTAAACGTATATAAATTTTTCATTTCATCCAAGAAAAATGAAAAAAAAAACTTGGATTTCAAAGTTGTATTATTCTTAACCTAACTTAACTCTTATATCCTAACTATGCTGATTTAAAAATTAACAAAAACTTAACTCAAATATAAACAATAATATAACTTAAAACTTAAATCTATTTAACTATTTACAGTAATCTTAACTATGTCCGTACAACGTTACGGACGCGTGCCCCAGGGCGTATATGTTATTTATATCCTGAACATATATGTCTAATACGCCGTGGTGCAACTTTGCACCTTAGATCTAACTTTACCTTTATGAGTTGGCCCTGCTGACTCAACTACCCCGTCTTTTATTTTAAGAAGCAAGCGGCTCCGTAGGCTGGTTCTGATGAAACCACCAATAAAATAGCCGTTGCTTTGCAGAGACTGCTCTGTCGCGGACAGAAATCGCTCTACTGAACCGTAGGAGTTCCTCGTGGCTGCGAGCGACGTCCAGCTCGTATTGAAGTCGCCTTTCCACTGTTCGGCGTACGACATGGAAGATAATAGGACAGCCTTTCCTATCTTGAATCAGGCCTTTAGTGTCCAAGTAGAGAAAAGCTTCAGGTGGAATGAAGCCGTTACGACGCACCCGTTCATAATACATTTCATTTGGGTAGTAAGCCCCAAAGATCAGACTGTTGGTTGAAGCCATGGCTCGAGCAGTGTGACTTCGAATCAACTTAATAAAAAATTATCTCTCCTTATAAGGTTTGCCTCGTTGTACAGAACCTCGTTGGGGTAGAATTTCTTGTACTGCGATTCTGGTGTTCGATATAAACGAAGACAGGCCCGAAGGCACCGCCTCTCGAATACCCTCATCTTTTCCATTTGGGAAGGACTCACCATGATCGGCGGGATGAGGACCATGTAGCACATTACCTTCACTCTGGTGTCAAGTTGGCTGCTGTAAAACAGCCCTTTTGCCATAGCGAAGGCATTCTTAGCTCTGCTCAGAGCTGTATTCACATGGATACCACCATATAGATACTGGTCCAACCAGATGCCTAGATATCTTACTACATTCTTCACGGTCAATGGCTAACCCAGTGGGTTAACTATGCCGAACTTGGGCCAGTTCATTTTAGTGTCCCTTGAGGCTCTGGACAGCGGGGTTCTGAAAAGGATAGTTTCACACTTCTGGTAGTTGATCTTCAACTTCCAGTCGTCGCAAAATCGTTGAATTGCATCGAATTCACTCTGCAACAAACCATTTATTTCTTCTACGTTTGGACCTGATCTGTACGCGATTAGATCATCGGCAAACGCTATTAAGTTGCGCATAGAACCTATAAGATCGCTAGTGAATATAGTAAACAAGATCGGCGAACCAACCGCCCCTTGTTGCAACCCATTTTTTATATGGAACACAGTTGTGGAGATTTCGTTGCTATTTTTTACAACGAACTTCCTACCTGTAACCATGTCATAGATCATATATAGCAATGTTTTATGAATGCCGAGCCTGACTAACTTAAGGAACAGACCTTCTAGCCATACGGTGTCGAATGCTTTTTCCATGTCAATCAGGCAGGCTCCTATGCACTGTGTTTTGTCTCTGTTCCACTGAGGCAAGAAGCATGTTGCTGTTATCTGATGCACAATAAATGTTGAAATATGTTATTTCTTTCCAACGAAACAAGTGATCGCTTCCAAGTACAGACACAACATACAGGTGGCGCCATCTCTTGAAAAAAACGTCCGAATTTGTAGATGCTTACATTTTTACAAAAAATGCCACGGCGAAGAGGTCCTGTCCTGTTGTAGGAGCATGCCCATTAAGATGTAACGAGGGCAGAGAGGATTGATGCTATTCAGCGCATACATGCGCCCAATTCATATTTCAGGACTATATCACATTACATACTGTCATGTAGTCACCAGAGTATTAAGGACCTCATTGTTAATGTGCAGCATTGGTTCCGAACCGCTGATGACTCTAATTAAGGAGTAGCAGGATGAATATTCAGTGTCTCTGTGCATTCTTTTCATAAATGGTTTGAATGCTGTCCTTCCACTTTGCACGGCTCAAACTTTGATGCTGGGATAAGGATATTCTCGTTCCTAATGAGCACTTCAAGCGTAAAGGTAAAACGAGTTTACAGAAGTTCTCATCCTTACCTCTTTTCAAAACTACTTTGCAAGAAGTTACCTCATCTCATTGGTTGGTAAATCAAAGTCAGAAACCTTTATCTCAAAGGAAAGACCAGTTTACAGAGCCATCCGAAAGGCATCTATTCAAACTGTAGGCGAAGCATTCATCCCCGCACCTGACATGATCCCCTTGTCAGTTGACCAACAACTCCACTTCACTTGACCACTAACAATGCACCGCAACCATCCGCCGAAGCCAACTCGGGCAAATATTTAAATGTGGTTAGTTGGAAGAAACTTTTGTAAGGCTCACCAACGCCATCACCGCCGCCGGGACTGACCAAAAACAAAACGAAACGGGAACAAGCAGCCCATTGACATGAGTCCGTACAGGCCACTGAACAAGAGAAGCACTGCGAGCACAGAAATAAAGTTGTTCAGGATTCTAATTTGAAAACTTTCCCCCCTCTGCTTTCGCCCCACCGCCGCTCATCTTCACTCATTGGCACTTGTCAAGGGGCGATGGTAGGCAATGCTATTCCACTCCACAGCGCCGCACAATTTTCGGTTTTCATCGCGGTTTCAGCTCAAGTGCGAGCACCTGAAAATGCGAATGATTTTTGCATTTTTGCGAGTTCAACATAATCATAACTTCGCAGGCAAAAAAAAATGCAATATTTATCCGGAGCCCTCCACGCAACTCCAATCCCCATATTTATGGAGCTTCCTTGAGTTTCAAGTGAACGTTTCCCTTTGCAAACAGTTTTCATTGCGTACTTCACACGTGGTGCGAGGGCAAACGAGAGTTCCGTGCATGTTGGCGAAAATACGCTTCTATTAGTTGATTGAAAAAGTTTCCATTACCGGAAGGGGGGGCGAAAAGTATTTCATATTTTGTGCGCAGCGGTGGAGCAATTGATTGATGCTGGGACGGGTGATTGATGGCTCACGGTGCTGAGGTGCGGGTGTTTTTTCGTAGACAGAAAATTGATTCTGTAAAGTCAAACACAACTGAGTCCTGACGCTGGAATTGCGAGAGTTTAACACAAACGGCTGTGTGAAAATTTAAGTTTATAACAGAAATTCCGGTTGTGGATGGCACATGCTTTGGCATCACTGGCGACAACCAGCCGCCCCGGAAGCCAAACCAAATTCTCATTGCCATTTGATTGCATCACTTTGAGGCATTAAATCGCCTAATTGGTATCTCTGCATGCTGCATCAAGTAGCAAAACAGCAGAAAGTATAAAACGTTCCTTCGTTGTGCCCAGAGGGAACAACTGCAGTCCCTTTGCCAGCACCGTCAGGCAAAGGGCGAATATTGCTCGTTGAAGTGAATGATTCGGATACACGCTTGTGATGGCACACACAATCTGCAACCGCACATTCCGGGGGATGAAGAGCCCTCTGCGGGAGGCCCGAAAACAAAGGAAGACTTTGATTGATACAAAAGTCCCTTTTTGTCGGAATATTAATATCGCTCTGTATCCTTACACCCACGCATTTCATTAGAGCCGGTTACATCGACAGAGGCAGGACTCTCCGGGTATTGATTGAGGCGAGCCCTCAGGAATTCTCATTTCTCATCCGATATGAAAATATTCAAATGTAAGCGTTAGGCATCGTCAATAAAGGTGAAAGGCTGCGGCGCTCCATTTGATTTCCCTCAAGATAAAGCGTTTCTGGCTTCGTCGCAATAACTGATGACGGTTGGCACTGTATATTGTTTCTTTGTCATGGAGGTGAGATGTGCTGACTGGACTATTGGGAATGGGCTAATATTTCAGAGTTGAATACCTTGAAACGTGGGCGCCGGGATCACCATTTCCAGGCATCGATTCGCAATGATGAATGTGGAAATGGAGGACGAGCGAATGTTGAAAACTTGGTGTGGCAGAGAAATAAAGGCGGGGAAGAGTCGAATAGGAGGGTAATTACGAGTAAAATTGTGATGCGTCAAATGGGTCCCTGGTGTGGCAGGTGTTTTTATTATCAAAATGAGGTGAAGAATATTCGAACCAAGAGCAATGATGAGGTGTTTCCTATGGCACACCAATAAATGGTCTTTGTTTTTGGAAACAAATTCGAAACCCATAGAAGAAAATGTTTTTGAACCTATGTTGCTACCACTAATAATATTTGAATGGAGCGACAGTCCGCAGGGAGACTAGGGCCTAGCTTACACGTCAACTACTGGTATTGTGCGCCCTACTGTTCTTTTACAAACAGAAGCGACCTACAGTTTTTTGCCGACTCCAAACGAGGAAGTTTTGGGAAGCTTTTTCTTAGACAGTTGTTACTCTTTGGTGGTGCCGTAAAAAAAGAGAGTTGTTTCGCCGGGAATCGAACCTTTCGGCGTTAGAGTGTCGCACTCTACCCACTACGACTCGGCAGCCACCAAAATTTGAATTGCATGAATAAAAAACTGACGGCTGGTGACCAAATATTTATTCCTCGGGATAATTAGACTACACGTTCATTGGGATTTAACAAATTTTAATTTAGAGTACGTAGTAGAATAATTTCAGAGAAGAAGGGAAACGTGAATCGAAGAGAGAGACAGAAGAGAGGACTGCCGGTTAGGTCGGGGAAATATTATTGTAAGAGACACAGTCGATAGAGGAGCGATGGCATATTCGGATCAACAATAAAGTGTATAAAGAAAAAGTAAAAAATTCGTGTTACCTTTTTATATTATAACCCCTTAAAAGTACAAGTATTCTGGAAGTTTAATTTTCATTATATTAAATAAAATAAGAGTGGTCGCCGTGGCGTAGTGGGTAGAATGCGACGCTCACGCGCCGAAGGGTTTTGGTTCGACTCCCAACTCAACACCAATTTTTCGAATTTTATACGGCACCACCTCTTTCGAGCTGCTGACAACACTTAAAGAGTAATAAGTGTCTAAGAAAGCTTTTCAAATTTCGCCGTTCGGAGTCGGCAAAAAACTGTAGGTCCCCTCTACTCGTGAGAGAACAGTAGCGCGCACAACACGAGTAGTTGATGAGGAAGCTAAGCCCTGGTCCCCCTTTTGACTGTGGTGCCAACAATTATTAAATAAAATAACAAGAGTGTGAGCCTTGAACAGGACATTCAGTGAACAGTGACTTGTTTAATAACGGAAGAGACATGATATACCAGTGTTAGTTGAATACATATCTGGTAACACATAACTCAATACGCCCCTGGACTGACATATAGGGGGCGCCACTAACAACAAATCCACATCATAACAATCTAACATTTCGATATCATTTTTATAGAACGGCTTATCTTTGGCCTCAAAATAGGCTTCAGATTCGGCAATCACCTCCTCATTAGAGCCACATTTTTTCCGCCGAGCGTCTTTTTAAGGTCTGAAAAGAGGGAGAAGTCACCGTATGCCAGATCTGGAGAATGCGATGGTTGCGGAAGCAATTCAAACCCCAATTCGTGCACTTTGGCCATGGTAGCCAACGACTTGGGACACGATGCATTGTCTTGGTGGACGAGAATTTTTTTCTTCATTATATGGTACCGTTTTTTGTGCAATTTCTTCCTTCAAATGCAACAATAATGACGTGTCGTATTCGCTGTTGATCCTTTTGCCTTTCTCTAGATAGTCAATGAATAAAAATTCCATACTCATCCCAAAATACTGATGTCATAACCTTGCCAGCCGACCTTCGAGTTTTTGGATGCCTTGGGCGTGGTTCACTGGCTGCTGTCCACTCCACTGACCGCCAATTTGACTCTGGAGTGTAGTGGTGGATCCATGTTTCAACCATTGTGACACACCAACGCAAAAAGTCATTTTTATTCTGACGAAACAGCTCTAAATAACTCTCAGATTCATCGATACGTTGTTGTTTTTGGTCCATTGTGAGCAAACGCGGCACCCATTTCGAAAACAGCTTTCTCATGGACGGGCGTTCATGCCAACTAGTGTACACCAGGTCTTCTGATATCCTTAAGGTGTCAGCTGTCTCATGCAATTCCACTTTGCGTTTTTCCAAAACGATTTCGTGTATTTTTTTTGACGTTTTCGGGGATAACTAAAGTGAGTAAAATAAGTATTTGCACACCTAGTTTTCTTACGATTTTAGCGCAATCTGAAAAGTTTCAGCTGAATAGAATATACATTATGAAACTGTAGTAAAAGGGTTAATATTAAATACGAAAATGATTCAAATCAATATAAAGTTACTCCATTTATTTCAAAACAAAAAAACAGAAAAAATAAGGTCAAAAAAGTATTTACGCACTACAGTTTGTGAATGAAAAATATTGGAAAAAAAATTGATGGAACTTTAATTAATAGTTTGTGTGCATCCCGTTTGCTGCAATGATGGCTTGTAATCTCCTCGGCATTGAATCGATGAGCCATTCCTCAACAAGTGCTGTCTTCATGTCACTTTTACTTGAATTTTTTCTTTTTTCAGTATCCAATATAATCCATAGATTTTCTATTCGATTTTTGTCTGGGGATTGGTGGGACGTCACAAGTTGGTGGGGGGTATTATATAACAACCATTCCTTCGTAACCCTTGCACAGTGTTTGGGATCATTGTCCTGTTGGAAAAGGAATGTTTCCTCCATATCCAATTTGACGGCGCTTTGAAGTAAATTATTGTGCAAAATGTCAATATACTCAAGAGCCGTCAAAATTCCATCGATGAAGGCGATGAGGCGTAAGCCACACAGTCCCATACCATAACATGTCCACCACCATGTTTTACCTTGGACAACAAATAGTTAGTTTGGAGTTCTGTGTCTGGCTTCCTCCACACAAATCTCTTTCCGTCTGATCCGAAGAGATTAAACTTGCTTTCATCCGAAAACAAAACATTCCTCCAAAATTCGAACGGCTTCGCAAGATAAGTTTTTGCAAACTCTAACCTTTTTTTTGTTGACTTCAAAAATGAATGGCTTCTTCCTAGCTGACCTGACATAAATGTTTGTGGGATGTAGAATATTCCGAATAGTTTGTGAGTGTACTGTTTGCCTGGATATTGTTGCCGCATGTTGGCCAAAATTTTGTGCACTTATAATTTGCTTTTTTCGAGCCTCATTTATATTTGCTCATCTATCTCTCGCACTCAGCTCCTTCGGTCGTCCAGCACGAGGTTTGTTTGCCATTGTTCTAGTGTCTCGAAACCTTTTCAGGACGTAACGAACTGCAGAGAACTAATCGATAGCTCTGACCACTTTCGCTCAAAGATATAATTTTCTTCCGGACATTCAAAGGTATTTCACTTTGTTTTGGAGACATTTTATTGATTTATATAGCTTTCCGATCTATACAGCAAAATTCTTCACGCCAAATGAATAAAGAAACAATAAAAACCTCAAAAACCGTTACATTTTTGACGCAAATGGTGTGTACATTCAGGGTAAAGTGTGTGTGCAAATACTTTTTGACCTTATTTTTAGTGTTATTATTTTTTTTTAATTTTTTAAATAAATGGAGTAATTTTATATTGATTTGAATCATTGTTATATTTAATATAAACCCTTTTACTACAGTTTCATAATGTATATTCTATTCAGCTGAAACTTTTCAGATTACGCTAAAATCGTAAAAAAAACTAGGTGTGCAAATACATATTTCACCCACTGTACCTCAATTGGTCTTCCAGAGCGTTCAGCATTGTTAGTGCCTGTACGGCCACGTTTAAAGTCAGCATACCACCGAAAAATAGTTGTTTTGATGGAGCAAAGTCCCTGTAACACTTTTCAAGACATTACTGAGCGTGCGCGGTATTTTTTCCCATCAAAAAGCAGTGCTTAATGAACACACCAAGCTCTGTTCTTTTCGGAGCTTTAAAAATCGCAAAAATAGCGTCACTTGAAGCACTGTAACTTTTAACTTGACTAATAATCACATTTTCGTTAAAATTTGACAGGTATCAGAATTTTTTTTGTTAGTAACGTCCTCCATATGTCAGTCCCGGGACTTATTGAATGATGTGTTGTATGGCAACTTAACAACTTAACTTTTCGAAAATATTTTAAAACTGTCAGTCCATAGCGGCTTCAGAGCTTTAAATCACTATGTAGACAATCTGGTATGATTCTCTGAAAACAACCCTCAGACACGGCAAGTAGAAACCTCCATCATCTACTTAACCTCTTCCTTGAACTCAAATGTTTTCATCGCATCCAGGCATATGTGTTTCTGTGAAGGTTCAAACGCGTCAGTAAGGGGCAAAATTTAATCTTCTCGCCACACCACAAAAGATATAACATGTCATCCCCTCTCTTCCCCTCCGCACTCATCACACCAACATTAAACACTCCCTCGTCGTTCCAGGAATTAACGCGAAAAGCAACCTAATTTGCGAAATAAACGTGCGTTACGCAACTCAGTTCAGCCCTTCTGCGAAAACCCATTCCCGCGGCCGTCCGTCAGTTGATTACCAAACCGAAAACATTGAAAATTCCTTGTAATCGGAGTGAAATTAGTTCACGAGTGACCTGCTCCACAGGGAACAACAGGCCCAATCTAACTCACACTCCTCTGTGATCCGATCAAATGCTTTGAGTAAGAGCCACTTCACTAGTCAAGCGGACTTTGGCCGACATGTTTCGACCACCGCCTACTCATTAACCGTTTGAAAATCCTTTTCTCGTGTGTACCTTAATAATTAAGCGAACGTTCCACTTCGCCTGACACTGGATATATCCACTGTTATCGAGCAGCCGCCCGTGCGCGCACTCCTGCTCTTCCGTCAGTGGGCTTGGGCTGAGGAGGTGTATTTGGTTCAAGTGATGTTCGGCGGGCTTTACACTCTCGACCGCAGTGAAATTGAAAAGGGATTTCATTCCCGCCGCCCTCTTCTTGCCGACGTTGCCTCCTTCATTTGGAATTGGTTTTAGATTTTCCCCTTGTCATCCTTAAGGGGATATTCCTTGTGTTTAACATATTTCCCTAACCTCCATGCCCCTAGAGGACTTGTGTATTGTTCGCGCGTTTTAATTACAGGCCGTGTATCTTTTCAATTTGTAGCGGTTTTCAGGGGCGGTTGCAAATGGTTTCGTAGAAAGGGGAAGCGCATGGTTGGCTGTGGCCTTGGTATACGCCTTGAGCTGAGAGTTAAATCGGAAACGGGTTCAAGATTGCGTGATTTTGTGTACATCTAAACCCGTAAATCAACCATAAGCTCTGAGCCTGTAACACTTGACTGACTTTAATTAGGAAACATTTATGTCCATGGAAACCTTATTCAAACTTCACGCTGAAAAGTGTGTCAAGCATAACGGTACTTCAGACAGACAGGCTCAAACCTCAATGGTTTCGATTTGAAAAAAGAAACAAAAACCTTAAAAACGCCAACGAAAATAATTGAAATCGAAAATGTCGGTCAATGTGGAACTCAATTTCAATTTAGCTTAATTCCAAACACATTAAGCCTATTTCCACTTCGTACTTAATTAACAAAACTTCACACATTCAGTCATATCGAGGCCACCAAATTCAACAAATTCTCGCATTGAATGTACGTTCAAAAAATTTCTTGTTCCATGTCGCGCCTATCTAACACCGGCTGACAGTTGGTATTGTGTAGCGGTAACAAAACGAAGTCAACACACACCACGACAGACTTATGCGTTCACACTGCGCGCTTTGTTAAATTTTCACACACAATCCGTGTGATTAAATTAAGTACCTGAACTCGTAAACGTCAGGTGACGGCTGTCGATAGGGAATTAAGGCTGCAACGAAACTGGCTCCCAATTGTAAGCCAATCAAATTAACGGTGGGAGGCATACATTTTCATAATCAGTTGCGAACTTTTGTCGGCCACTGTTCACAGCTTAAATGTGATTTCAAATTGTGCTTTTGTGTGGGAACACACTTACACACACACACACACATATATATATATATATATATATATATATATACACCTCAGGCGCCTCGAAACTAATTTCAAAAGGAAATCCTTTGTAAGGACACGCAAAGGATAAATTAGTCTCAGCGCAAGCGGCGTGTGTATGAGGACGTGCGGATTCTCTTCCACGTACACACATCTCCATGCAACGAGAGCAGACGAATTCATTAAGCACCGCAAGCAGATGCTTTAGTCAGTCGAGTGTGCATACGTGCGCACACACAACCCACCCACATTTTCGTCTTGGGAAAATGCAGCTCGATTGCTGCAGGCGTAGGGAGAAAAAAATCACCCACTCAACGGGTGAACATGCAAGTCGATCGTTATCCTTCTCGTGGCGCCGGTGAATAGCTTAATTTGAATCGACAAGCTGGAAGGGGGTGATATACAGCTGCCAGGAAGGAAGAGCCACGTAATATGCGTTAATTTCAAGATTTTTATTTCCACCCCCCAAGCACACGTCACACAATCTGTGCGTCTGCCGTCAGAGCGACAGTAGTTGTAGCTTGCAATTTGGAGCATTAAATAAACATACAACGCGCTAAGTGGATTACGTCATGTAACGTCTCTTCTGCTCCCTCATTGCCAGCGTTTTCAAATTCACGATGACAACACGTTTGCTCCCCGGCCCACTCCCATCACATTCCGCATTCAGCTCGACAGCGGCGTCCTTGTGAATTTCGAGAATTTTGAAAATTTCTGTATTTCACCAACGCAGGCAGGCATTTATTTCGTTTAATTTCTGCGACGATTTATTCTGATAGAAGCAAATTTATTATCACCTTCCTGAGGGTGTGGTTTTGGGCGGCTGACGGTTCGCTGGTGTACCTTTTTCTCGGGCTGCGGCGCAAGACTTCGCACTCAGTGTGCCTCCAGTAATCAGTTTAATGCGCACTTTATGATGTGGGAGGATAAAATTTCTTGAAGCACATTTTTGTATTTTTTATGCTTTTATTTTATTTTTACGACAGGACATTTACGAAAGGACAAAGCTTCTCAGTTCTCACCCTCGTGTCCGCTCCGGTGTTGCGTCTCGTTATTGTGAGAAAGGACATGCTATGCAAATTATGTTTTGGACAACATGGGATTACAGCCACGGGGATGTTTCACATCCCTATTTTTTCTTCTTCTTTCATTTTTAGGCTCTTGTGGCCATTGTGGTAATAATGGGTCTCTTGGCAAGTGCAAATCCGGCCAAAAGGCGGTTTTTGTAGAGTGAAGCGTTCAATGGCGTTGTCCAACATTTATTATGAATGGTTTCTGTATTTTTTTCTGTACTCGTGGCTATCAAACGAGAAGAAAGGTCATGCGGGAGGCGGGATTAATGTGGAGTTTCGTATCCTTTTGGATAGGGTCCTGAACTCTCTTTTCAGGCTCATCTCAGGTTAAGAGAGACGTTCTGTAGATGTATTCATTCGTTCCAATTTTGAAATAGACAGAAGATGGCAAGTGGAAGTACCAGCACTTTTGCAGGAATTGCAGTTCCAAACACATTGTCTTAATTTTTGGCTAATGCGAGTATCATCGTCATCCAGCTTAACAGCCACACTGATGTTCTGACCTACTTCAATTTCTTCTTCTTCTTCTTCTTCTTCTTCTTCTTCTTCTTCTTCTTCTTCTTCTTCTTCTTCTTCTTCTTCCTCTTCTTCTTCTTCTTCTTCTTCTTCTTCTTCTTCTTCTTGTTCTTCTTGTTCTTCTGATTCTTCTTCTTCTTCTTTTTCTTCTTCTTTTTCTTCTTCATCTTCTTGTGGCGCTACAGTCCGGGGTGGACCTGGACCTCAACCAACATGTCTCTCCAGCCACAACCTTTCGCCAGCTGGCTTCAGTTCCGCACTCCAAGTTGGTTGAAGTCCTTCTTCACTGTTGTGACCCACCTTAGCCTAGGCTGTCCTCTGTTGGATTGTCCCAATGGCTCAGATTCGAACTCTTTTCGGGCCGGAGCAGTGGTGTCCATACGCTCTACATGGCCTAGCCATCTAAAGCGTTGTATCCGAAAACGCTTGAACAGGCGCATGTCGCTGTACAGCCCACAGAGTTCGTCGGTAAATTTTCTCCTACAAATGCCATCAACGTAAACAGGACCAAAAATCGCACGCAAAACTTTTCTCTTGGAAAGACTAAGGGCTTCCTCATCCGCTTTTAGTAGCGTCGTTCTGACCCTTCGAGCTCGATCACCGATTACTCAACCGAATCAGACACCAAGACAAAAGGAAAATTGGATTAAATTTCATTCAAAAACCCTACTTGGAGAGCGAAGATAAACACAGGCGTCTAACTCTTCGTAACATATCATGAAACCTTCGAAACCATTCCCTCCGTGAAACACACAAATTTCCAAAACATTGGAAAACTTTCATCTCAATTTTCAAAAATTTTGAAAAAAAAAACTCTAATCAACGAAAATTTTATTTTCCAATTAATAAAATTCCGCTGATGATAGAATATGAATACACACCGAAACGAGCATCGTTTTGATGGGAAAATTGTATCCACTCGACAACTGACGCATTTTGTATACCGCCGTCCTGTGTTCAGTTCCAATTAGTCAATACAAAATGCGTCGGCGGCATTGGGGCGTGAATGAATTCTTATCACACAGCACGTACATAACGACCGCACATTAGTCACGGTGTGGTTAACGTTCGGTATTGTTTTTTCCTGGCCATTGAATGGTATCTATTCGTTTTTTTTTTTTGGTTTTTGCTGCAGATCCTTTTGGATTGATGCCTCTTTCATTCATCCGCTCTCAAGAAAAGTGGGGCAAACGATGATAAACGCAATCTGTTATCGACGTTAAATTAATTACACAATCGGATGCGATGAATAGATGGAAGTACTCATCCGCTGAGTCAACAATATCGGATGTTGAAATGTTGTTTCGGTGAACGATCCGAAATTGGAGTTCGAGTTAATCGATTTTTTGTGGTTTTAGTTTCTGTTTCACAAGTCATTGAGCAACATTATGTAAATTTTTTTTTGCGTTACGAGTTTCCAGTGAATAAGTTGCCCACCTTTTTGGTATTGCATCACTTCTGTTTCAGCGTGGTTTTCAATGCTTTGAATACTTTTTGAACAGTTAAAAAAAGGACAAGAGAAATTGGCAGGATATATGCTGTGATTCACGGAAAAATTCGAGTAGTATTTAGGTCATGTTGGAAACATTTCATATTTTTGTGTTGAAAACACTTTCTTTCGGAGAAACATGCAAGCTCTGCAAAGTATACAGTGAGTGTTTTAAGCTTTTGAAATATTCTGCTTTATTACTTTTTAGATTTACATATACAGCAAAATAATAGCACCATGTTCGACTTTGACACTTTTATCCTAATTACTTTTTCCTATGAGCAGGCACGAGCCTAATATTTATTGAATAAAATATTTTTTATATGAGTCATACAACCCAGAAAGAAAATAATAAATAAATTCAATCAAAAAGGTCCCGTCACCCGAAATGCAACCCAATTCAATAATAATAATTGTTGGCGCGACAGTCCACAGGAGGACCAGGGCCTAGCTTGCTCATCAACTACTCGTGTTGTGCGCGCTACTGTTCTCTCACGAGTAGAAGGGTCCTACAATTTTTTGCCGACTCCGAACGGCAAAGTTTGAGAAGCTTTTTCTTAGATATTTTTGTTTTTATAATTCGCGCGCACTTAAGAGATTGTTTATACCCTTAAATGACTGGAATTAAGTCACAGCATTTGCCGAAGGTATAGAGGAAGAAAGGAAAGGAGGTACCGATGCTCATTGAAGTTATTACTCTTTGAATGTTGTCTGCAGTTTGAAAGAGATGGTGCCGTGAAAAATTCGAGGTGTTCAGCCGGGAATCGAACCTAGACCCTCCGGCGTGTGAGCGTCGCACTCTACCCACTACGCCATGGCGGCCACCAACCGAATTTAAATGTGCAAAATAATAACACCACGTCAATCTGAAGCGCGTTATTGAAGTGTACACCAGTGTTTCGAATTTTGTTGGCCTTAAACTATATCTACACATATTGTTGTAGTTACTAAAATAAAATATTCCAGAAGTGCAGCATTGTTAGCAAAGCAAAATGGATCGTGGTGTGCATTCTACATCCGAGAAACTTGCCTTAGTAAAAAATTTGCTTTCTGAGGGTAAAACTTAGAGAGAAATTGTTGGGTGTTCAAATAAAATGATCTTCTTCTTCTTCTTCTTCTTCTTCTTCTTCTTATTCCTCTTCTTCTTCTTCTTCTTCCTCTTCTTCTTCTTCTTCTTCTTCTTCTTCTTCCTCTTCTTCTTCTTCTTCTTCTTCTTCTTCTTCTTCATACTCTTCTTCTTCTTCTTCTTCTTCTTCTTCTTCTTCCTCTTCTTCTTCTTCTTCTTCTTCTTCTTCTTCTTCTTCTTCTTCTTCTTCTTCTTCTTCTTCTTCCTCTTCCTCTTCCTCTTCTTCTTCTTATTCTTCTTCTTCTTCCTCTTCTTCTTCTTCTTCTTCTTCCTCTTCTTCTTCTTCTTCTTCTTCTTCCTCTTCTTCTTCTTCTTCCTCTTTTTCTTCTTCTTCTTCTTCTTCTTCTTCTTCTTCTTCTTCTTCGGATGGCAGTACAGTCCGGGGTGGACCTGGGCCTCAACCAACATACCTCTCCAGCTAGCACGATCTCTTGCCAGCTGCCTCCAATTGCGCACTCCAAGTTGGTTGAGGTCCTTTTCCACTTGTGTGCGCCATCTCAGTTTAGGTCTTCCTCTGTTGCGTTGTCGCTGTGGTTCGGATTGGAAGACTCTTCGGGCCGGAGCATTGTTGCCCATCCGCTCTACATGGCCTAGCCACCTTGAGCGTTGTATCCGAACATGCTGGACTAGGCTCATGCCGCCTTACAGCCCATACAGTTCGTGGTTGAATTTTCTCCTCCAGATGCCATCAACGCAACAGGACCAAAAACAAAACGATCGCAATTCCCAAAACGACGTTCAAAAGGAAGAAAAAAGAGGAAGAAAACCGAAACAAACCCCCGCCGATGAACAACAAATAGTAAGATGAGTCAAACGTATCCCGTTTATGAACACTAGGAAAATAAGCGAAGAGTTAAATTTACCCGTACCAACATCAACAATTAGAAGAAGGCTGCTAAAGAAAAACTTACCTGGTGAGCGCTACCGTAAGATGATATCCAACTTTATTTTGCCCAAAATGCAAGAGCTTGACTTGAATGACATGTGGTTTCAACAAGACGGTGTCACATGCCACACAGCACGCGCAACAATGGACTTATTGAGAGGCGAGTTCGGTGAACATTTTATTCCAGAAAAGTAGCACTACTGTCAAAAATCAATCTACTAAAACGAACCAAATTTGCGAAAGAACAACTGAAATGTGAACCGTCTAAATGGCGCAATATAAAGTGTGACTTATAACACTGGTTTAAACAGCTGACGCACGTTACGTGTTTAATGTCACTGTGAAACACCTTCAGTTTGGTCTATAATTAAACCATGAATCGTCTTACAAACGAACAGCGCTAGCAAATTATTGGATTTTATTATCCAAATGCGTGCTCTGTTAAGAAAGAAAGTTCATCGCGCGCTTTTTCCATTTTGTGGTCAGTTTAATCGAAACACTGAAGTGGCTATTCGGGCTATTGTGACTAAATTTCACATACTGCCGTTCTTTTAAAGTCTCGTCAGCATAAACAGCACATAACTTTTTATGAGCTTGCGATGCATTTTTTCCTTTCCGGAATTAAAAAAGCAAAATATGACAGAAAAGTTCGTTTTGATTTTTCATTCTTCAACAGACGCCAAACAAAAACTACACGACCGATCAAACATTTTTTTTACTGATTGGCAGTTGAAGTGCCAACTATCAAATAACAAAATGTGTCTGATATTTCGATTACGTCTTCTTCTTCTTGTGGCGCTACAGTCCGGGGTGGACCTGGGCCTCAACCAACAAGTCTCTCCAGCCAGCACGATCTTTCGCCAGTTGACTCTAGTTCCGCACTCCGAATTGGTTGCGGTCAAGTGGAGATTGTGTGCGCCACCTCGTCATAGGCCGTCCTCTGTTGCGTTATCCCAACAACTCTAATTCAAAACTTTTCGGGGCGGAGCAGTGGTGTCCATAGGATCTACATGGTCTATATATATATGTCTCCGACGACGCTTGACCAGGCGGCGCATATCGCTGTACAGTCCATAGAGTTCGTCGTCAAATCTTCTCCGCCAGATGCCATCATCGCAAACAGGACCAACAATAGCACGCAGAACTTTTCTCTCGGAAAAACTAAGGGCTTCCTCATCCGCTTTTGTGACCTCCACGCCATAAAGAAGGACTGGGATGATCAAGCTATTATTTAAAGCGAGCTTAGTCCGTCGAGAAAGGGCTTTAAAACTCAATTTCCTCTTGAGCCCAAAGACAACAAACAGCGATTGCGTTTTATTTTGGTACTGATGTTGTTGTGCCTGTTTACCGCGGAGTCGAATTAGACGAAGTCCTTGACTACCTCGAAGTTTCTGCTGTGTGACGCTCTGTTCGAGACGTCGATGTTGTGTGTTAGTTAGTTTGTACCTAGTTTTGCCCTCATTTACCGCAAGACCCATTTTAACCGCTTCCTCTTCAATACCAGCAAACTAGTCATGGACTTCTCGCTGTGTTCGTCCGATCACGTCAATCTCATCCGCTTAAACTAGCAATTAAACAGACTTCTGGAAGATCATTCCTCTGGTGTTGACTTGTGAGCTACTCACTATCTTCTCGAAGATGATGTTAAAGGAGTCACAGGACAGTGCGTCGACTTGTCTTAAACCTTTTTTGACATTGAAGGTCTCGGTGAGTTCGTTACCGACCTTGACGGAGCAGCGAGAGTTCTCCATCGTCATCCTACATAATCTGACAAATTTGGTAGGGGTGCCAAAACTAGACAAAAGACTGTATAGCTCGTCTCTATGCACACTGTCATATGCGGCCTTAAAATTGATCACCTACAGTGTCCATATGTACTTCTTGGGTCTTTTCCAGTATTTGCCGTAATGTGCATACCTGGTCTATCGTGGCCCTGGTCTGAAATCACAATGATAGGGACCCAGCAGGTCGTAGACAATAAACTTCAGACGCTCATAAAATACGGCAGTGTGTATTTTGTGGGCGATGTTAAGAAGGCTGGTCCCTCGATAACTTGCGTAGTCAAAGGAGTCTCCTTTCTTGTGGACTAGGCAGACGTCGCTGAAATTCTACTCATCGGATATGCTTTCCTCCGACCATATCTTACAGCTGAGCTGGTGCTTGCGCCCAACCAACTCATCTCCAGCTGCTTTAAATAGTTCTGCCGGCAGTCCATCCGCTCCAACAGCTTTGTTCGACTTCAGCTTGGATATTGCTATCTTCACCTCGTCCAAGTCGGGGTATCTAATTCTTGTCTGTCATCGTCCAAATCGAATGAAACATTCTGCCTAACAGCGGGATTTGGGCCGTCATCGCTTTTAAGAAGTCTGCAAAAATGATCCTTTCAGATTCTCAGCACAGACTGCGACTTTACTACGAGTTGTCCGTTTTGGTCCCGGCAGGCTTCGGTCCGAACCTAGTATCCTCCGGATAGCTGTTTTACATTTCTGTAAAACTTTCGGACCTCATTCCTGCCATAACACATTTCCATTTCCTCAACCGCGCGCTTCTCGTGCTCCTTTTTTTTCCTTCTGAGAAGCGGTGCTCTTCCCTTCTTCCCTGTTCGTAGAGCTCACGAACAGCCCACTGCCTTCGTTGTTCGATGCAGCGTCGCCTTATAGGCGTCTTGTTTGGCTGCATGCGCTTGCCTGCACTCGTCGTCAAACCATGGGTTCCTTCTTGGTGGTGCCGTGAAACCCATCACATCGGTGGCAGCTTCTTTGATGGCTTCTTGACAACGTTTCCATTCTTCTTCTATGTTCAGTGCAGGCAGCGTCGAACTCTGAGCGAGTTTCAGGGAGACTCGTAGCTTTCCGACGTCAAATTGTATTGGCCTGTCTCGACTCCGTTGCTTTCTCGATGTCCAGGTTCTTTCCTTGGCTACAACAAGGTGATGATCCGAGTCGATGTTTGCACCTCGGAAGGTTCGGACATCGAGAATACTGGAGAAGGGTCTGACGTCAATCGCAACGTGATCAATCTGGTTGACGGTTGATTGAACAGGAGATCGCCAGGTCCCTTTGTGAATGTCCAAGTGTAAGAACAGCGTGCTAGCCATAAAGAGGTTCCGCTCTGAGAGGAAGTCCAGCAGGCTGAGTCCGTTTTCGGATATGTTGTCGTGCAGGCTATGTTTATCGATGACTCCAGCACAGATGTCCTCCTTTCGAATTTTCTGATTTGTTTATTGATTTCTGAACTGTTTATTTTTACGAGGTGGGGAAGTTAGCCTCACGCACAACCCATAGACTGGTAGGCCAGGCCCACTATTTAAGCCCTCGGGCAGAGGGGCTCGCTGCATACATTGGTTCACTACACAACGGGTGTTATGATGGCTATCCAGAGAGCGCCGCGTGGAGGCTGTATGTCAACTTGAGCTGTGCACTAACGAGGATAGTCTTGGCAGCTCGCCATGTTGCGTGCAATCAACAACGTTGCCTCTCGTGAACATGCCCGCGTGACTATAAGATTTTTATTACCTCTATCTTCGGACCTGATCTTTAGGCGATTTGATCACCAGCAAATAATCTGTAGGATCAGCAGTAAATACAATGAACAATATCTGCGAACCAACCTCATGTTGGAATACATTTTTTTAATTGAAACGAGCCATTGCATAGATCACGTATAGCAATGTTTTATTTAATCCTAGCTTGACAAACTTGAGGAAAAATCGTTCTCACTATACAGTGACGGAAGCCAATTCAGGCAGACGCTTACATGTGTCAATAAGTGAGCAACTTTTGGCCTGTTTTAATTCAGAGCCACGGCCCCTCTCTATTCGTCCCATTCCGTAGGCACGGTCGCCCCTTTCTGTTTGTCCCATTCTGGCCGTCGCGGACATCAACGTCTGTCACGCCCTTCAAAATAAACATTCTGAAAGCATCCACCAAGCGAAATGCTGCGCTGGCAAGCAGGAGCAGAATTAATTAAATTTATTCATCTTCCCACACCGCTCCAATCTGCAAAGTGCCAGAATCTGCGCGGCATCCTGCTGCTTCATATTGAACATTTTCCATTCAAATAAGCCAAATGAACCGAGATAAGAGCGGGAACAGCTTAAATATTTACAGCTGGCCACCCACAGGCCACACCATCTGGTCGCCGGAATTGATACTTTTTATTGAATCGCACGCAGATAATCTCCTCCGGTCTCCGATGGACTCCTTCGAGGAGCCATCACCCACGAGAAATGCGCCAAATGATGCGTGGCCCTCTGTCCCGATCCTGTGCTCACCCGCAACATTTAATTTCGTTTATTGAACCTGCCCTACTTTGCCTCAGTTCACTGCCACTTGCCTATCATCCCCTCCGATCAATTGCGATTAAATTTTGAAGAAAACAAACATCTGGGCCGTGGATAGATGGATATTTACATTTTTGTTTGCTTTCGCTTCCCTTTGCAGGACACTACGCACAAAAATGAATTTCCTCATCGTATCAGCGGTGCTGGTTATCGCGTCATTGTCGCTACTGCCAACAAAGGCTCTGGGCACAACAGAGGTACAGGAGACACCACTGGCACTGCCAGTCGCCGAACAGACACAGCCAACCACAGTGGTGTCCCAGGGCGAAATCTGGGAGGAGGACGACCACGAGATACTCATCCGCAACGAGCGGGGCACAAAGACCGATGGCAGCCAGAGTGGTGAGTATTGCTTGCGCCATCGCCTCTTTGACAGTGCATGTAGCCAGAGGACTGTTCCCCGTTATCGTCCTTTTACGACACAATTGTCCATTTGTACTTGTCACACGAGCCGATAAAAAATCCTCTCAAGGATTAGCAACCATGAAATGAAGGATGTTCCGCACACGAGCTATGAATTATTGGAGTGCAGTCATTAGACGAAATGAATGGAATGATAAGTCCTTGAGAGGATATGACAGTTTACAGGGTAATAAAAATGCCATTAGCCAAATAATGACCACTGATGGGAGAGCCGTTCCACCCGAAACAGCGAAAAGGACGAACTCATCGCTTAAACGGGGAAAATTGTTTGTCGGCAGGATAAGGCTATACAATGGCATGTTTTCCGAATTCTCAAAGCAGTTAATGGAGGGAGTGATGAGAGGGCATTATTCATCTTAATGGGTGTTGTTTTGTCTTTTCAGGACTCTCCTGCCGGTATGGTAAGAACCCGTGGTCTGAGTGCGATGCCAAGACCAATACCAGATCACGAACATTGACACTGAAGAAGGGTGACTCTGGCTGTGATCCAACCAGGACAATTCAGAAAAAATGCAAAAAAGGTAAGTGAATGTGTTCCTAAATTATTATTCACCCCCACCCTCCCCCCTCCACACCATCTAATTTAGATCAGAAATGGAGTGGACTGGAGATCAAAGGAACGAGAAATGGAATTGTGCCAGGCACGTTTCCGATGTACGGTCTAGTTCAGAAGATTCTTGGAACAGATATATCCTGTCATTTGCGCTTAGATCACAAGGCCTTTATACTCTTGTTCGGTCAACATATTTTGTAAACCTCATGACATTAGACGACTTCTGAATATCGTGTGTCTTTTGGTAAATTTTCCTTTGTCCTTTAGGCCAAGACTCCACTGACACTTGAATCATTTCGGTGGAATGATAGCACTACTTCCAACATAGAAGCTGGATCTTGTGTGAATTCGTACTTTAAGCTGTGCTATCTCCGTACGGTGAATAGGTCAGAATGAAAAAGAGCCAAATTTTGTATTTGGACTGGGGTCTTGTCGAAATGTCAAAAATTCCGGATTTCAAACCATCATGTTTAGTGGAAGCTTGCCATATTTTGAGTATTCCGCACTTTCTGCGTTAATATTTAGTGGCAATAATCCGCTTACAATTTTGTCTACTCGGAGTTTCAGACATTTTGGGATTTTTATCAATTTAGGCATTATATGTATTTCTTTATTTTGGACACTTGTGAATTTTAGGCATCTCGAACTGTTGGACATTTTCGAATTTTAAAACAAGGTGTGGTTTAAGATATATCCCGGACTTGAGAATTTCAATATGTCGAAAAGGACAAAATGTTGGACATCTTGGACATATAAGGGCATTTTAGGAAATTAGATATTTTAAGCTTGTTGGCGGCTTATTTTGAACTAATTGCGAATTTTGGTCTGCATTTTATTTTCAAACCTTCATACTTTTCTGTGGATTTCGATATATTTCAATTCAAGATTTAAGGCACTTTAAGATTTTAGAATTTTTGGTTTCTTGAACTTTTGAACATTTTAACATTCTGTGCGACTCGAGATATCCAGACATATCCAAAATTTGAATATTGTAACTTTTCTGGCAGTTAAGCCTTTTTGTGCATTTCGGAATCCATGAAAAAATTTAAATAATATATTTAAGTCTTCTGAATTTGTAGATTTCAGATATTTCACAGTTTTGAGTATTTCAGAATGTCGGACATTTCAGAAATTTTGTCATTTGACAATTTTGAGTATTTCCGGATGTCGAACATTTCAGAATTTTGATCACCTTGGGATCTTGGACATTTATAAAATTTAGATGTATTAACATTTTTTGCATTTAAGTCTTGGGAGCATTTTAAGATTTGGGCTTGGGATTTTCAAAATTTTTGAATTTTTGCAATTTTGGATTTATGGCACTCTCAGATTTTGAGCATATCAAAATATTCAATTCAATTCAATTTATTATTATTAAATTTCGTAAAGTACATTAATGCATGGTCTTTTTTAGTACCAGGTATAATTATGTTACAAGTTAATATTGTTAATTATGGTTATATAAAGAAATATTGAAAATAAAAAGAAAAAGGAAGGCAAAAGATGGAAAGTAAGAAAAGAAGAAAAATTTACTGTTGCACAGTACGATAATAGTTTTAAAGTGCAGCTTTAAAGTGGAATGCGTTTGTTATTATTTTGATAAATATTTGCAAAGAGTTCGATAACTTAATAGCGTGAATAAAAAATAAACGCTACGAATTTAAATATTTGTATATGGTTGTCAAATATTCCCTTTTTGCTCTATTTAATACTTCATAAAAAGTGTTACAGTGATCGGATTTAGTTCAAATGTGCGTCGTTTTGTTCAATAATCTGTTTCCATCTAGACGGCAACTTCATAATAGCCAACTCGTAGAAGCCCATCTCCTTATTTGCGAAGAACTCGGACAGCCACTTTTCACAAGCCTCTTTTGAGTTCAACTTCCACCACCAAGGGCGTTCGCCATTGACAGGAACAGGTGGTAATCACTTGGCGCTATGTCCGGGTGGATACGATAGAACCTTCCATCCGAGCTCAGATGGCTTCTGACGAGTCTTCAACGAAGTGTAAGGTCTGGCTATGTCCTGGTGGAACACTACACCCTTCCTGTTGGACTATTCTGGACGCTTCTGGTCGATCGCCTGCTTCAACCGGTCCAGTTGTTTGCAGTAGATGGTAGAATTAAGCGTATGGCCATATGGCAGCAGCTCATAGTGGATGATTCCCTTCCAATCCCACACAATCCCAACAGAGAGCAAAACCTTCCCGGCCGTCAATTCCGGCTTGACCGCTGTTTGGGACAATTCACCGGCCTTCAACCACGACCGTTTTTGCTTGATATTGTCGTATGTGATCCATTTATCGTCGCCAGTCACCATCCGCTTCAAAAATGGGTCCAGTTCGTTCCGTTTCAACAGCATATCGCAGGCGTTGATTCCGTCCAGAAGGTTTTTTTGCATCAAATCATGCGGCACCCAAATATCAATCATTTTTTTGTATCCAGCCTTCAGCAGATGGTTTAAAATGGTTTGGTGACTAACTACCATCTCCTGGACGATGTCACGAGATGCCACATGCCGGTCTAACTCGATGATTTCCATGATTCGATCGGTATTCGTCATCACAGGTCTTCCGCTGGCTGGCTTATACATGGTGTCGTTCGAAGTGATAGAGTACCATCCCCCAAAACACCATTAATCTCACGGAACTTTTCTCTAGCAGAATTACTTTTAACGTAGGAAAACTTTAAAATAGCGCGAATTTCGGCTTTAGTGAACTCCATGTTGGAAATTAAAAACATTTTATTCAAAGTATTGACCATTGTGTTCTACACATTTTGACCACCTTTCTGGCAATTTGTGAATACCACGCCAATAAAATTGTTCGTCTTTTAAAGCAAACCAATCAGACACCCAATTTTCGACCTCCTCGTAGGAATCAAAGTGCTGCTCAGCCAATGCGTGTCCCATCGATGAAAACAAATGGTAGTCGGAAGGAGCCAAGTCTGGTGAATACGACGGGTGGGGTAGCTGCTCCCAGCCAAGTGCTTTGATTGTATCCTGAACCGGTTTTGCTTTGTGTGCAGATGCATTGTTATGGAGCAAAATTACCTTGCCGTGTCTTCTGGCCCATTCTGGTCGTTTCTCGATCAATGCATGGTTCAAATTGATCATTTGTTGTCGGTAGCGATTAGTATTAACGGTTTCACCATGTTTTGGGAGCTCGTGGTACAGCACACCTTTCTGGTCCCACCAAACACACAGCATTGTCTTCTTGCCGAATCGACCTGGTTTTGCAGTCGATGTTGATGGCTGTCCCAGATTAACCCATGATTTTTTCCGTTTAGGATTCTTAAAATAAATCCATTTTTCATTGCCAGCAACAATCCGATGCAAAACCGATTTTCTTTCGTGTCTTTGAAGCAAAATTTCACAAGTTTTGGTTTTCCATCTGTCTTTCATGTGGCACCCATTTTCCACACTTTTGGATCTTTTCCATAGCTTTTAAACGGTCAGAAATTGTTTGTTGTGCAACATTTAACATTGCTTTTGACTCAAAGTGTCATCCCCATCCAATATCGTTTGCAATTCGGCGTCTTCAAACTTTTTTTGGTGCTTTTCCACGTTCTTCATTTCACATCAAAATCATAATTTCTGAATCGTTGAAACCATCTTTTGCATATTGCTTCTGGTAGAGCATGATCACCATATGCCTCGACAAGCATTCGATGCGACTCTGCAGCACTTTTCTTGAAATGAAAACAAAAAATTAATGCTTTCCGCAAATCATCACTTTCTGGTACAAAATTCGACATTTTTAACACGATGAAAAAATATGATGTTGTCTGTTCAATGACTTGATGTATACTAAATATTTTTCACAGATGTCATAGCAAACAAACAAAAAAAAAATAAGGGCTCGTTCACAACAAATGTTCCCTATCGAGACATTTGTATATTGACGCTCACTTCATACCGATATACCTGGTATAATATAATATGCATAATAAGTGTTTGAACAAGTTTTCGCTGTGCTTCAAAGGGAGTAAAACTTGCAGATATCCACAGCTTCCGCAAGCAGCTATACATACGGCTAATTGTAACATTTATATGACTCTGACATAAGTTTCGACAATTGACAAAACCGAGGCTAGTTGCTGATTCAACCAGCTTAAGTTTTGTTCCACAAATGAAGATATCAGGGATATGTTCAAACTCAAAGTATCTATTAGCGATTGGACACTAAGACGGCTTTAGTAAAAGTCCATTTCTGAAGGCCCAATCACATATCGCCGATAGATCCTAGTTAAGTCGGCAAGTCAGTACATTGACTCTATCAAATGGAAGTGATAGAGTTGAACATTACATGCTTACAAATAGATGCAGGTCCTTAACATATAAACAGAAAAGTATTTTACCCAAAATCGAACCCTGCGGGACACCGTTAATAACAGACCCAGGACTGGAGGTAACGGTTTCAAGGGACACTCTCTGTGATTAGCAAGTCAAAAAGCGTTTTATGAACTAAGTAGCTGTATTGCTAAAACCAAAATAGTTTCTTAGCTTCCGATATAAAACTACATGGTTGACTTTGTCAAATGCCTTGGAAAAGTCATGAAGAATAGTAAGCATACCATCATCATATCCCTGTAGTATATCATCTATAACTTTCAATATTGGTGAAGCTATATTTGTGCTTAGAACCCGATTGGTATGGATTCCACAACAAGTTTCTTTAAAGATATAATTTGATTTGCTCAGCCAAAACTATCTCGAAAACCTTTGAGAGACATGGTAGTACACTAATCGAGCGGAAAGAGAAGTTTGGAGAAGCTGCATTAGTTTTTTTGACAACAGGTATTACCTTGGCACATTTCCAAGCGTCTGAAAAGGTTAATGTAACGATGCAATGGTTTATAACATGCGTAAGGTGCTTCAGCATGCTAGGCAAAATACGTTTAATAAACGAAATTGGTATACCATCATCACCAATTGCATTTGATTTCATACTCATTGCGTAAGGAGCCACATCATCTTCATTTAATAATAATTGTTGGCGCTACAGTCCAAAGGGGGACCAGGGCCTAGCTTGCTCATCAACTACTCGTGTTGTGCGCACTACTCTTCTCTCACGAGTAGAAGAGTGCTACAATTTTTTACCGACTCCGAACGGCGAAGTTTATGAAGCTTTTCTATAACAATTATTACTCTTTGAGTGTTGTCAGCAGCTCGAAAGAGGTGGTGCCGTGAAAAATTCGAAAAATTGGTGTTGAACTGGGAATCGAACCTAGAACCTTCGGCGTGTGAGCGTCGCACTCTACCCACTACGCCACGGCGGCCACTCATCTTCATTTACCGCTGGTATTTCATTTGGATGCAAAAAATCTTCGTTTTGATGTTCGAAAAATGAACGTTGCAGCATTACAAGCTTCCCTAAAAGCTGATCAATTAGTAAAAGAGCTGTTACTTTTACACTTATGTACTATAAAGCGTATTTTTCTTTTTAATAGCATGGATGACATCGTCAGTATACCATGGTTACTGCGAATCGAAACAGTCTTTAACGGAACGGATTCCTTATAAAGATGAGTGTATGAGCAGCTGCAGGTACTTCAGTTTATCATTAGTATCAGTTGCAGTACAAAGATCCCAGTTCAAGGTGTGGGGTATTTCCAACAAAGAAATTATCATTCAGAATATTAATATCACGAAACGTGAAAGCAGCTGGTATTGCAACAATATCAAAGGAACAGAAGAGTAGATCATGTTCCGATATTTCTTCAACAGAAAGTTGGTCAAATAGTCGAACTAGCTTTAGATCAGAAACCAAAACAACATCTAAGAGACTGGGCACTTCATTAGGACGGAAACTAGTGGGATACAATTTGTTCGCCAGACTTAACCCTAGTGATGATGAAGAGTCCAATATTTGCTTAGCTAGAGATTTTTTCCTAAGACAATCAGCGTTAAAATCTCCGCAAATAGTGGAGGGAATTGGGAAAGACAAGTGAAATACTTCTTTCAGGTACATAACAACACGCAACGAGACATTTTACACAACCGTCAGACACTTTAGCAATCAAGTATTCTACTTCAGTATTTTAAGACTTACATACAATCTCACATTTCAGAGAGGACTTTGCAGTAGGTGGGACTATTGAATTGGACTATTAAATTGTGTTGCGCATTTTGTGTATCTCGGTAATGAGAATATTTTCAAAATGTGAGCATTTCCAGATTTTGGAACATTTCTGCACATTTTGGGATGCTTGCCGCTTTGTATTTTTTTTTTTTTTTGGAACTACGGAACTGTGGCCGCCATGGCGTAGTGGGTACGTGCGACGCTGAACAGGTGCGCCAGCTGAACACAAATTTTTTGAATTTTTCACGGCACCACCTCTTTCGAGCTGCTGACAACACTCAAAGACTAATAACTGTCTTAAAAATCTTCTCAAATTTCGCCGTTTGGAGTCGGCAAAAAACTGTATGTCCCTTCTACTCGTGAGAGAACAGTAGCGCGCACAACACGAGCAGTTGATGAGCAAGCTAGGCCCTGGTCCCCCTTTGGACTGTTGCGCCAACAATTATTATTATTAAGTACGGAACTTGATGGCTTCTTCGAAATTTTTGGAAAAAATCCTCTTTAGCCAAAACTATTTCTGAGCATTCCTCCTTTCTATAAGGAGATCCAAAAATTGTCCCTTCTCGTCCCTTCTCGTCCCTTCCGTCAATATTTCTGAAAATTTAAATTAAAACGTCCCGTTCTGAGTGAATTTCGAAATCGACCCGATTTTCTCAATTGGTAACATGCCACTAAACAATACCCGAAATTGATAACTCGTTATAGTGCAGAAATAAGAAGCGTCGTTCAGTTGAGTCATTAAAATCTCATCAGTTGCATGCATGATGCATATCCCGGCATGAATACCATTTACTGGAATTATGAATGGAACGCCGCCAGCGTTTCACCACAGCCAGCACAGCAATGAGAAATTCAATTAGTTTGCGACCGTTCTACCTACCTATCTACCTTTGCCGTTCAGTCGGACACTGCGCACATCCTGGCGCTGAATGCTAATTATCCTGCGGACATTAACATTTTATCAACCGCATTACGGGTAGCGCACAGCTCAGTCAGAGTATGCATGCGGTGGGCGGACGACCTAGTGCCGATGGTGGTTGCGGTGGCAACACGAGCGCATTTACTGTGGATTGTTATCCGTGGAGCTGTGAATCCTATCCGACAAATCCCCCCCATGTGTCGGCAACACGGTAATGCATACAAGCGATAGTGCGGTGTGCAAAAACTACATGTATCCCCCTTTCAAAAAGATAACGAGTGCGATTTGCATTCTTTTTCCGTCACTAATAGGAGAAAAAGGACCTTCACACACACACACTCAAACTAAACTGGATCTGAACATAAATTTGCGGGGATTTTTTGCTGTCTCTGTGGCGGAACTGATCCAGCCAACTGTTCCTTTGCGAGTTCATGCGGTTTAATGTGAATCCAGGAGGCGAGGAAAAAAATGGTAATCACGACATAGTTGCTGTGTGTCCAGCCGTATATCCCCCGCCGAATGAGTCCCAAATGCCGCATAATCCTTTGAAAATCACAAAACTCTGTGTATACGCAATATAGACGGGTGTACGGTTGCGACAGCAGAAAGCGCGCCGTCGCGGGCATTCCCCCGATTAATCGGTGCGAAAGGACCTCAGGACGTCGGGTGAAGGACAGGTTTTTATGTGCAAAAACCACACGCACACACATACACCTCTCAATGAACTTTCTATGGCACGGAAGTTCCTTTATAATCCTCAGTTTAGTGCTTTTCACTCATTTTGCCTGTTCATACCCAAATTGGGTGCGCATCGGTAATTAGGAGCACTGGCTCACATACACCTCTACGCGGAGGGTAGAGGCTGAATTGCTCGGTGAAAATTAAAGGTTTGACGGAACGGAAGAGCAGGGTGACTGTGTAATTTGTCGGTGGAGGGTAATTTATTTTTAGTTGAACGGAATGGGCGGTGGGTAGTCGACAGCAGGCTAGCGAATGATTATGTTTGAGGACCTCAGGTGGGCTGATCCTTGCTGCTTAACGAGAAACAAATTAACCGATTTAAGACGAAAGGGTTCATCATTTGCACCAGCTTACGAAGGAAGTTAAGCGCGGATTATTTGAGTTTGTCTGAAAACTAATCGCCCAGGGAGTGAGGGATAAATCCGCTTTGCGTCTGCCAGCCTGCTGGGTAAAGTGAGAGTGATGAACTTGCTTTGAATGAATACGGACTTCAAATGGCTTCTTTGTTGTCTGGAAAAGGCGAGAATGATGGACGTCAGTGGAGAGAAGAATTTACTGCATTTGGACAAGAATATTTAAGGATGAATGGAGTGGGCTTCGTTTCAAGGCAGTAGCGGTGATTGTTTTTGAAAGTATTCTGTTTGGGGGTATTTTGTGTATTGCTGAAGGCTTTGATTTTTGTCTTCATACTCTGTGAAGTGAGAATACATTTGGTTTTGGAATATATCCAAGTCACTGCATTTGGCTAAGCTTCATCCGAAGATATTATTTAAAGTTTTTATGCGACAATCAACTGGTCCGCCAGTTTTTTCAACTTTTTTTTCTAAAACAGTAAACAGGAGGATACGACTCGTGTTCAAGGAGAAGTAAGTAGATTAAATGAGATGTTTATAAATCCAAGTGGGGTGATGAAGCAAATGGTCTACAATTTCTTGCCACATTTTCTCCATTCAACGTTGATTTCAAACCAAGTTTATTTTGGCCAGTTTTACATTTTTTCTGATAGCTTCCTTACATCATCGGAGTAGAACTTCTGTGGCAGGCGTGGCGTAGTGGGTAGAGTGCGACGCTTACACGCAGAAGGTCTAGGTTTGATTCCCGGCTGAACACCTCGAATTTTTAACGGCACCCCATCTATCGAGCAGCGGACAACACCCAAAGAGTAATAACTGTCCAAGAAAAAACTTCTTAAAAATTCCCCGTTCAGAGCCGGCAAAAATCTGTAGGTCCCTTCTACTCGTGAGAGAACAGTAGCGTGCACAAAAAGAGTAGCCTAGATGAGCAAGCTATGCCCTGGTCCCCCTGTGGACTGTAGCGCCACCCAATTATTATTAGAACTTCTGTGTCTTATTAACTGAAAAACTTTTTCAAACTGTTTTTAGTGGCTCTTCAGTCGAAAATTTTGTTGCCACCTAGCTACAGACAGGTGGTATTCGTCAATTGTAAAAAAAAATCAATTTATTCCTCACGCCGAAAAACACAAACAACAATTAACGCGGTCCGTCCAACACCTCCGCGAGTGTAACGAAAAAAAAAACGAAAATCTAACAAAGAGTGCAGTGAAGTGTTTCGGTAGAGCGCACGCAGTCCGCACCCCCCTCTCCCACTCCTTCACAAGACACTGTTGGGCATTCTCGGTCGCAACTCCCGTTTGATCTACCAGACGGGCTGGGGTGATGTCCGAATCTGCCTAACATCTGACATAGCGGATTCTGAAGTGCGGATTTTTGTTAGTGGACCAATTCAAGTCAATGTACGGGCATAACACCAACATTGATTTGTTTTGCGAAGCTAAACGCAGAATTTACACTTCTGAACCCTGCTCACTTTCACCAACTGCATTGTCGGAGTTGGTTTTCAGATGCCTACGACTGACATGAAGGGGCAATTTCGTGTTGACGTGAGCAACATTCGCGGACTGAGAACTAATCTCTTTGCCGTTTACGTCCACCTCTCTCGCCATAAACCAGCTGTCTTGGCGCTGAGTGAAACACAGTTGGGTGAGAATACCGATTTATCGGATTTGAACCTGGATATAGCTTGGTGCCCTTATTCTTTTTTACACCGCGGTCTCGCAATTTATGTGCGTAGTGATGTTGCTTACCAAATTCAACCGGAATATGGCCACTGTTCCAATCCGGAATTTAATTTTCTGTGGTTGAAACTCCTTGTCCGTAAGCATTTAATCCACCACTGCTTAATTTATAGAGGTCCAAACCTGGGCAGCAACTGAACTTACAACGAGTTTGATGCGCTGTTCGACTCCATCTCAAGAATTGTATCCCTGTATCCTCCCACTGAAATCGCTATTGCGGGCGATTTCAATGTACTCAATTCTGATTGGCTTCGACATTCAGGTCAGAAAAAACCCCAAAGGAAGATATGTTGAAATCTTCACTGAGGTAAATAATTTAACCCAGCTTGTGAATGAGCCAACAAGAATACCTGACAAGATTTGCAACATACCGCCAACACCTTGTATCTGTTTCTCACCTCCCATCCTGAAAAATATTCTATTGATATATTGTCGCCCCTAGGCTCATCCGACCACTGTGTCGCATCAGCCAAATTCTCGTACTCCTCCCACACAGTTAGAGAACATATTCCGAAAAGAACAGTATGGCTCTACGAGAAAGCCAACTGGAGCGGACTTACCAGCTTCTTTAGGAATTTTAACTGATCACTATGCTTCCTCTATAGTGACGTGGACGCCGCTACTGATGCGATCACAAACATTATTTTGCTGGGCATGCGGTCCATCATTCCTCACAGAGTGAAGAGCATCAAGCCTAAGGCAAATGCGTGGTACGACTTGAGCTGCAAAGAGGGTATCAGAATGAGAGAGTTGAGTTTCCGGGATTATAAAGCCAATCCTTCTGAGGAAGCCCGGAAAAAGCTCAAACGGATCCGAAATGACTGCAATGCATTAATAGGACGTGTTAAATTCTCCTTTGACCAAAACTTGAGGCAATAAGTTCTACAATGCCCCAAGGGTAACAGAAGCTTTTGGTCTTTCGTGAAAAACATAAGGAATTCAGCTTCGTCTTTGATCCCAACGCTCATTTGCAATGACATTCCAGCTGTCAGCTCTTTGGACAAAGCTAATCTGCTTGGTGCACACTTTGCAGCTAGCTCAACGCTGCCAGATAGCACTTTGTCCCCGCCTGTACTTGGGAGCGTACATTTCTCCATGGGGCAAATCCACTTTCGCACTCGTACAGTAGCAAGAGTACTTAAAGATCTAAACATACGCAAACCCACTGTTTCGTCAAGTTAAAATCAGAAAAGCTTTCCTTCCAATCTCATCAACAAGTCAACAAAACCTAGCTTGCCGTTAATCCAGGCTTTGAAGATATTTGTGACACTCGACCTGGGTTTGACAAATATCGCTTACGTTGAACTATCAGTTGTTTCAACATGCCCATTAGAAATTGTTTGACAAATGGTTTCAAGTTGTTATACTTCAGCAGAGTTTCTGATAAAAAAAACACGGAAAAAATCCAGTCCATTCACATCTCCAATAGTTCTGCAATGCTCTTTGGTTCAAGCACGACAGAGGAATTGTTAAGTTGTAGAATTGAATGGTTCCGAACTTACTGGGGGTAATCCAGACCAATTTCAAAAGATGGCGCCACATGCAAGTTGTGGCTGTTCTTGGAAAGCCTTCTTCTACTTCACGGGAAAGGTGCGACATTTGGCAGCAAAAATTAGTGTGCGTTATCGTCTGTTTTAGACAACAACATTTTTGCTTGCCTCTGCAAAGTGCGAACTCTAAACTGAGGAGTGATGAGGCTAAAACAAATTTGTTTAATTCGAAAAGTGTTGGAAATGTTAGAAGGCCTCAGGGAAAAGAGTTACACTTCCAGTAAACAAGAAAGTGTCATGGTATGGGGCTCTTTTTTTTGGTTAGAGTTGGACCCATTTTTAAAAGTTACATAGTGACTAAAGATAAAGAAAGAAACGTGTGCCGAGGACAGCATGCCCTTTAGTTTCATAGAGAGAATGCTTGAGGGACACTCATTCCGCAAAGGTGTAAAGGACAAAGACTCTTCCAAAACCTCTGCTGGTCTCTGAGCCGCAGCACGCGTTTGAAATTGAAATTTAAAGCTGAGTCGATTGAAAATTTTCTTTTCCTTCATACCAGGCAGCGCAGTACACTAAGCCTGGCCTTGCCTGTAACATTTGGGTTTTGAACCATAACCACCCCAATAGTCCCACTAGGGGACCTACTGAACGTTCTGACTGGAGCCGATTTTTTTAATGCCTCCTGACCAGAATTAAGTGTCGCTACCGGACGGGTTCTGCTAACATTTAGATGTGGTAGACGCCACACCCACCGATCTGGTCTGTGGTTTCATCAGTGCTTCCGTTGACACTTATAAATGGGATACCGATGTGAAGTTAAATCAGAGGATTCTTAAATTTATCCACACCATGCGGAAGCACATTTAAAAAAATCAAGACTGTCATCTCGCACTTAGTTTGCTTTAATTAGAGTAAGTTTACAAATATGGAGAAAGTAACGCCATCTAGTGATACACAGCTGCGAGGGTTTAAAATGTTCCTTACAGACGGCGAGACACATTGCAAGATATAAAGTGCTACAAACAAATTGGTGTCTCGTTGATGAAACAAAATGGTAGTCAATAAGCCTGGCATGTCGCCTTAGTTTGTTTTAATCAGAACAAGTTTCCAGATATGGAGGAAGAAGCGTAATCTAGTGACACAAAGCTGCGCATGCATCACGAAATTTTCAATTTCGATAAAAATTGACTGGACGTGTACTCGTCGGCATCCAAAAACATGCGAAAAATTGTTTAAAGTTTATTCGGGTGTGAAGGACGCCAATAGTGGTCGAAGAAGGATTTTAGGCTAAAACTCAAATTCTGCATATCCGGGTATAGCGTGCCGCGTTCCTCGAAAATCACGCAATTTTTAATTTTGAAAGATATAAAGTGCTACAAGCAAATTTGTGTCTCGTTCATAAAACGAAATTGTAGTCAAAAAGCCTGACATGTCGCCTTAGTTTGCTTTAATCAGAACAATTCTCTAGATATGGAGGAAGTAGTGCCATCTTGTGACACAGAACTGCTTAGGCTTGTAATGTTCTTTACAGACGGCGAGAGGTATTGCAAGATATAAAGTGCTACAAGCAAATTTGTGTCTCGTTCATGAAACGAAATGGTAGTCAAATGAAGGCAAGTTTGGTGTATACAGCGGCTCCGAGTCTATTGCCTTGGCGATGTTATTTTCCTCGTCTTTATACCCATTTTCGTCGTTCAACCAACAACAAACAACGAATAATCGATATTGATCCTTTCATTCATTCTGAGTCAAAGAATTCATCAGTATTGCGAAACCTTTTTGCATTTTTCTTGCCTTGCCTTCTTGACTTGCCTCATTTCTCTCGGTAAAATCAAAGATGTCTAGACCGCTGAAAATATTTTTTCCACGTTGCAGGCCTTAACAAGTTTTCAATGAGACTTTGACTTTTCTTCAAATGAAAACAAAATAAATCCGCAAAACATGAATCTTTTGGACAAAATTCGACATTTTCCACACGATCAATTATCTTCTGTAAAAGAGGACACAGCTGAACGTTTTTTGAACATTTCACATGTAAATTGGAATTGGTGAACCACTTTCGCTAGCAAAAGAGAGAATTCGGCTTGAATTTCCGCTGAAAGAAAACTTTCCATATGACATAATATATCACCTCTGACAGCTAAAACAAAGCACAATCAAGAAAACAAATCTCCGTTCGCTGTCCGGCAAACTGAAATTTGCGCAACAATTTCGAACGGGAGTGCCTGTGCCTCGCAGCCGCAAATATTGTACAACAAACGATCCGGTTAGCTGAACGGCCATATATCTCAGTGATTAATTGTACCTGCAGTAATCTGTACACAATTCCATTCATATTTGCAACCACCGAGCACACGAAAACCAGGAAATATCTCAGTTACTGACAATTTTGGCAGACGTACATGTGCCCACGAGCAGCTAATGCCTACGTCACTTTTCACTGTCTTGTGCCCTGATTTACGAGCGAATTCGGACACTTTCTGGTGTCATCACGAATTAACGAACTTTCGCATAATGACTTTCTCAGCGTTTGGATGGCTCTCGCTAACGTTCTACGGTAATTTATTTTTTTTTCGGTTTTATCTCTCGTCCATCGACCAGCAGTGAGTGGGGGCCGAATCAATTTAGCCTCCCTCCGAAGCCATCCTTCCCCCAGGATCGGCTCTTAAAGGCTTTATGGCCCTGAAAGAGATCGTAAAACAAATCAAAATGAATTAAATCCACAGATAACAGTAAAATTAATTCAAATTCATTTGAACACAGTTCAATGTGAAGTTGTCGTTGGGAGCTCCCGCACACCCATTTTGACAACGCTTAGCTTCTCCAACTTCAGTCGGCAACTCACCCTCGACGTACACCCTGTCGCCCCTCCCCGTCGGGTAGTAGCAATAACCGTTTCGTGACTGTAGCAGCATCAGCTAGCGCTGTGGCGCCACGAAAACTGCCTTTGTACACACAAACACCCTCAAATTGAGGCAGCAACCTGCCACTCCATCGCCTTGGAACACACCCAATCCACCCAAAGAAGCAAGTGAAATGCGTAGCGAAAATAGTTGTTGGTGGCAAATGGCTGTTAACACAGTCTCAGCGATGCATTCGGGTGGAAACACTTAGCATCGAGCGGGCGACGACGGAAACGAGCGCAAAAAAAAAGTACAATGCGGGATGGCAACTGCAAAGAGGAGGAGAAAAAAGCAAAAATTATTTTTTTCCGGTCCAGCTCTGCAAGAAGCGAAAAGTTTCAATGTTTCACAACTGGAACGTTGCGCAACTACAATGCCCTATAGCTCCTGGGAAGCGAGTAGTGTGTGTAGTGAGTGAGTTTCTGCGTCGCACCCCGGTCCTGCCCTCAGAAATATCTCATTTTGCACACAAATGCCGGCGATTATGATTGCAAAACTGCTTCTTTTGTGTGCGCTATCGTTTTGTACACATTTCTTTTTGCCGTGACGCAGTGGAACAAAACTTGAGGACCGAGTCACACGAACAGGCGAATGCAAATGTGGAGCAACGCATTGCAAAAGGGGTTCCCGAATGGCAAGGACTGACTGAAATTACACTCCGTAATGTAATTTGCGATGAAAGGAATGAGGATTCTTAAAATGCCTGGTGGTGGTTTGCCGGGGAGAGGGCTTTTTTTTGTTCGCGGCAGGACACCGTCCTTTGTTGATGCTTGGTATCGGGCTTCTGCGATCTAACTTTGTTTCGCAGCGAACTCTTATTGCGTTTTGGCATCCATTTCGAAGGCTTTAAAATAACTGTTGTACAGTTTTTCTTTTTTGTAAGATTTCAAAGTTTTGAAGTGAGGATGTCAGTAGTGGGGTGGAATTCGATTAAGAATCACTTAAAGTCGATTCAGTCTGTAAAAAGTTTACATTTGCTTTGAACTTTCTGTGAACGGAGCCTAAGACGCGCAAATGCCCAAGTTGCTGTGCGTTGTGGCTTTGAAATGGAAAATGTGGGAAGAATGTTTCCTATAAGCTCCATAGTAATGACTGGACGGACGAAACGTATGGCAACTAGTCTTATTTCGGTCTTTTGGAGCAGTCACATGTACAGGCAAACAGACTATTGTTTTTCTATGAATATAAGATCTTCTCTACGGAGACGGTGAATGGAGAAGGATGAATCATGAACTCTATCAGGTATGAAGTTATTGCGAAATCCTTGGACACATATAGTAAATGAGCAACAGTTACTCAGCCAAGATTTTTACGAAATTCCAGCGGTACCTAAGAACGACTCTTTGCAAATACCGATCGAATGCTAACGAACCTGATTTTAGAGACTTGAACCACTGTGTTAATGCACCAAGTAGTGCGGTAATACTTGAGTTATTTTCCCTTGCGTAGTAGTAGTACGAAGGTTGCCTTTTATATTTCGGGATTGGGCAGACCTATTGTAGCAAATGGCAACTGCCAGCTCTACCGTAAAGTTTGACATTTTTGAGGTTATACGTACGTTTTGACACACGAACGCTATTTGTGTTGTTTACAGGAACTTAAAAGATTCATCTCGCCTAAAAATGGGAAGTAAATCGTGAAAATTTTCGTGCGATTATTTTTTACAACTTCCGACGTGGATTAACTCAACAACAGTGCATCAATGAACTTAATCCAATTTTTGGCGATGAAGCTCCATCAAGGACCAGTATTTATCAATGTTATGGTGAATTCAACCGATGTCGTAGTTCACTCCAAGACGAGGTCATCCACAATCAGTTGTTGTTCCGGAAACCATTGATGCTATCCATCTGATATTGCAAAATCGTCATGTGATCTATCGTGAGATGGAGACAACCTGAGGCATTAGTAGGATCAGCATAAATTCAATATTGCACGAACATTTGACCATCAAAAAAATTTGTTCGCGTTGGATCCCACACAATTTGTCAATCGCTCAAAAAAAGGCTCGTGTCAATTGGTCGAAAGAAATGCTCCATAAATACGATCGCGGTGCTTCGAAACAAGTCTATGGCATCGTGGTAGGTGATGAATCGTGGACTTACGCGTATGAGCCCGAAATTAAACTGCAGTCGACTGTATGGGTGTTTCAAATTGAGCCAAATCCAACAAATGTTGCTCGCGGACGAAGCACTTCCAAGCAAATGGTCGCCTGTTTTTCCGAAAAAACTGAACATGTCGCAACCGTACCAGCAGAACAACGCAGAACAGTCAATTCTGAGTGGTACACAACCAATTGTTTATATATCTTATCAGTTATCTTCCAAGAAATCAGAAAAACCAACCACCGAAGACGGATCACTATTCACCACGACAATGCGAGCTGCATTTTTGAGCACTCAAAACATCGATTTAATGAGTCATCCGCGATAAAGTTCTGACTTAACACCGAATGACTTCTTTAGATTCCCGTACGGAAACAATAAAATTAAAGGTCAACGTTTTTCGACATTTGAAGAAGCGGTTGATGCGTTCAGAATGCATATTTTAGAGATATAACAATCAGAGTGGCAAAAGTGCTTCGACAATTGGTTCAAACGCATGCAAAAGTGTGTAGATGTCAATGGGGAATATTTTGAAAAACAGTAAAGCTATTTTCGATGATTAATATTTGTTTTTGTTCTCTAATTCCGAAATATAAAAGGCCGAACTCGTATTTGACTTTGAGATTTCGATAGTATCCTCCTCATTCGTTGCTCAATTAGAAGTCACACCCGCTGTGATTCTGCGGTCAGTTGCTTATCGTTTCATTTGTTTATCCTTCGTTTGTCCCAGTATCGATTTCTTGCTTCAACTTGCTTTGTCCTCCTAATACCTAATACCAGGTATACCTGTATAAAGTGAGCGTCAAGACACAAATGTCTCGATAGGGAACATTTGTTTTGAGCGAGCCCTTATTTTATTTTGTTTGTTTAGTATGACATCTGTGAAAAATATTTAGTATACATCAAGTCATTGAACAGGCAACATCATATTTTTTCATCGTGTTAAGAATGTCGAATTTCGTACCAGAAAGTGATGATTTGCGGAAAGCATTAATTTTTTGTTTTCATTTGAAGAAAAGTGCTGCAGAGTCGCATCGAATGCTTCTCGAGGCACATGGTGATCATGCTCTATCAGAAGCCACATGCAAAAGATGGTTTCATCGGTTCAGAAATAATGATTTTGATGTGAAAAATGAAGAACGTGGAAGCCCCCAAAAAATTTGGAGACACCGAATTGCAAACGATATTGGACGGAGATGACACTTTGAGTCAAAAGCAAATGGCAGCAATGTTAAATGTTGCACAACAAACAATTTCTGATCGTTTAAAAGCTATGGGAAAGATTCAAAAGTGTGGAAAATGGGTGCCACATGAATTGAATGAAAGGCAGATGGAAAATAGAAAAAAACACTTGTGAAATTTTGCTTCAAAGACACGAAAGAAAATCGGTTTTGCATCGGATTGTTACAGGCTATGAAAAATGGATTTATTTTAAGAATCCTAAACGGAGAAAATCATGGGTTAATCTGGGACAACCATCAACATCGACTGCAAAACCAGATCGATTCGGCAAGAAGACAATGCTGTGTGTTTGGTGGGACCAGAAAGGTGTGCTGTGCCACGAGCTCCTAAAACCTGGTGAAACCGACAACAAATGATCAATTTGAACCATGCATTGATCGAGAAACGACCAGATTGGGCCAGAAGACACGGCAAGGTAATTTTGCTCCATAACAATGCATCTGCACACAAAGCAAAACCGGTTCAGGATACAATCAAAGCACTTGGCTGGGAGCAGCTACCCCACCCGCCGTATTCACCAGACTTGGCTCCCTCCGAGTATCATTTGTTTTCATCGATGGGACATGCATTGGCTGAGCAGCACTTTGATTCCTACGAGGAGGTCGAAAATTGGGTATCTGATTGGTTTGCTTTAAAAGACGAACAATTTTATTGGCGAGGTATTTACAAATTGCAAGAAATGTGGTCAAAATGTGTAGAAAATAATGGTCAATACTTTAAATAAAATGTTTCTACTTTCCCATTAATAATTAGTGTTGGTATACCTGATATTCTTGAACAGAGAGAACAGACCTTCCTTTGATAATTTGATTCCGCCGATCACCAACCAGATATGTTTGATTGGCTTCATGGACACAGTTTTAACAGTGTTGTGCTCTCAATCGAAACAATTTTACCGAACATTTTAATTAAAACTGCTTACAATGTCCATAAGCAGCTGCTATTTGCTAGCCACCAACTAACGGGGGTAAAATTTGGTTAAAGAATATTGCACAGTTCGCAACGCACCAACTGACTCTCCTCCATTCTCTCAATTAAACAAAAGCTTTTTTCTGATTAAATTTTAATTCACTTTACACTTTTTCATTTTGCTGTTCTTTCAGCTTGCCGTTACGAGAAGGGCTCCTGGTCCGAGTGTGCAACTGGCCAAATGACTCGAGCCGATAAATTGAAATCCACCAGTGACCCATCGTGCGAAGCAACACGTGTCATCAAGAAGAACTGCAAGCCAGGCAAATCCAAGGATAAGAGCAACAAGGAACAGCGCAAGAACAAAGACAAGGGTAAGTGAAGCTCCCGGCCCAGATTTCGTTTGCAAACACCAGGCACGGCGCGTCCATCGACCGACGTTGGCTATTCGATTAATTATTTAACCAAATAACCGTTATTCTTAATGAGTCCACTCCAACAATTTTGCCAGGAGTGCTCGGCGAGAAAATGAAATGAAATTGACCACAAATGACCCAGTCAGAGCTCCACTTCGGCATTAAATTCGCCCCCGATGCACTCCAACCGCTCCCAGAGAAGTGCCCTGTTTTGTCAAGTTGCACCCATGTCTGTTTGAAATTCAAGCACACCACTATGCGCGTCGGCATTAGACAGACGTTCCGGATGCATATGGAGGCTGAACATTAATGCAGGTCACGACAACGATAACTGGGGGGATGGTGCGCAAGTCAACCGTCAGAAGGGCGGCATGGCTGTTCATTGTTTGCGGTTATTGTCTCTAGTGCATTTAAATTTTAATTAAATTAATTGAGAAGCACGGATGCAGGATGCAGGACGCTCAAAAGTGGCACAGGGTTAACCGAGGACATACGCATGAGGGCATACGAGAGTTTGCTCGACATATGTGGCATCAACTTGTGTCCGCTGTAGGTACTTACCGCACCGGAGGCAATGGTTGTATATATGTGGGTCGCAAAATCAGATTTTATGCAATCACGTTTCCTTTCTCCGCCTCTGAGGTGATTTATTTCGAGGGCACCCATTATTTTTTTTAGTAAAGAGAATGCTGAGAAATTTCCGCACTCCCGTCGATTGTGGTTTTTGGCATCCGGCCGAGGACAGGTTTTAAAGTAGGCGCTGGTGCTATGCCGGAAAGAAATTTAAATGTATGTCATGCGCGTTAAGCAGCCAAAAGTCCGGAACACCAACATGTTTGAGATTTGACAAAGTTTGCAAACAATTCTTTGCTCTGCTCAAGAATCAAGTAGAGTGCCCTACATTACTCCTAAACACATCTTCGTGCTAAGCCTTCAATTGCGAATAGTCTGAAAATTAGATTCTGACAGTTGCCATTCGTGAAGAGACGTACTTCTCCGACAATAGTTTTATCCTCTCGGGTAGTTAACCAGCATTTGAAAGCTTGGAATCTATCTCATAAAACTCTAAGAAGGTTCCAGGTGGTGGTTGAACAACTCAATGTCGTGACTGATAACTGTCTGATTTGCGAACACGCAATGAGGTACGGTGTTTATTACAATAACTTCTGCAGAAATAAAATTAACTCTCTCTCTTCCCTGCCCAAAATGTATTTAACATTACGTCCGTTCCAATCGATCTGAATTGCTACGAATGTCTACGAAACTCACTGAAAAACTCTCAAAAGGCGTTCTATTTATCGATTTCTTTGTAGACGAGTAAAATATTTCCCCTCCCTTCGAAATTCTGTTGAAGAAAAATCGGTGGGCAGCAGATGCCTGTGAAAATGAAAATAAAAAAACATTTGACACTTCATACGAGGGGCTTTCAATATATTCTCGGTATCGATATGAAGGAAAATGCGAATTTAATTCAAATTGTTTTTCTTTTTTTTTTCGTCTTGTGGCGTCAGCGGGGGAACATCAACCAAATTGCCTCTCCACCCAGCACGATATCTCGCCAGCTGCCTCCAGTTGCGCACTTCAAGTTGGTTCAGGTTCTTCTCCACTTGTGTGCGCCACCTTAACCTAGACCGTTCTATGTTGCAACGTCCTATTGGCTCAGATTTAAAGACATTTTGGGCTGAATCAGTAGTGTCTACAGGGCGTAGCCATCTTAAGCGTTGTATCCGTACACGCTTGACCAGGCGCATGTCGCTGTACAGCGCACAGAGATCGTCGCTAAATTTTCTCCTCCAGATGACATCAACGCAAACAGGACCAAAAATCGCACGCAAAACTTTTCTCTCGAAAAGACTAAGGGCTTTCTCATCCGTTTTTAGTAACGTCCATGTTTCAGCACCATAGCGTAGGACCGGGATGACCAAGCCGTCAAGAAAGCGACCTTAGTCCTTCGAGAGAGGGCTTTATTACTCGATTGCCTCTTGAGCCCAAAGAAACAGCGATTGGCAAGAGTGATTCTGCGTTTGATTTCAGTCCCTGTTTGTTTGTTCTTATGGTTCAATATATGTCCCCTAACATCAATGCATTTCTTCAGACAGGATTTTTAAACCCTCAAAAAAATAAATTTCCTCTTTCTCTGCAAAATACCAATTTATTGCCGTTATTGAGTTCTTCATCATCCGAAAATCTTTTTCCACGAAGACATTTTTTCAAATCCGGAAACAGGACATAATCACTAAGGGCAAGGTCTGGACTGTAGGGTGGGTGTTGGATTTCTTCGAAATCACAATCGCACCGTGTGAACAGGAGCGTTTTTCTTTTATAATTGACGCGTGCAAAAGGGGTTGCGAGTACCCTTAAGTGACCGGATCAAGTCACAGCACGGGCCGAAGGTATAGAGGAAGAGATGTCATGATGAAGCAACACTTGTGAAATTTTGCTTCAAAGAAACGAAAGAAAATCGGTTTTGCATCGGATTGATACTAGCGATGAAAATTGGATTTATTTTAAGAATCCAAAACGGAAAAAATCATGAGTGAATCTTGGACATCCGTCAACATCGACTGCAAAACCAGATCGATTCGGCAAAAAGACAACGCTGTGTGTTTGGTGGGACCAGAAAGGTGTGCTGTACCATGAGCTCCTAAAACCTGGTGAAACCGTTAATAGCGATCGCTACTGACAACAAATGATCAATTTGAACCATGCATTGATCGAGAAACGACCAGATTGGGCCAGAAGACACGGCAAGGTAATTTTGCTCCATTACAATGCACTTGCACACAAAGCGAAACCGGTTCAGGATACAATCAAAACACTTGGCTGGGAGCAGCTTTCCCACCCGAAGTATTCACCAGACTTGGCTCCTTCCCACTACTATTCGTTTTCATCGATGGGACACGCATTGGCTGAGCAGCACTTTGACTCCTACGGGGAGGTCGAAAATTGGGTGTCTGATTGGTTTGCTTTAAAAGACGAACACTTTTATTGGCGTGGTATTCAAATAGACTGCCAGAAAGGTGGTCAAAATGTGTAGAAAACAATGGTCAATACTTTGAATACAATTTTTTTACTTCCCCATTTATATTTAGTGTTTTATTTTCAAAAATTTGTTTCGCTTGAGTCAAGAGAGAACAACTCTTTCCTTCTATTTAGAGTTTTCGTTTATTTTAAAGCAAAATGTCTGCCTGCAAAGGAACGTGTGTTGTTCTAGAATATATCTCGAACAGAACTATTGGTCCCAATAGGATCTGAAGCTTACCAACAACAAAGGTGCTTTGGGCCAATAATCCAACTTCTGTCTAATCGAGGAGAACATCTTCCACTGTGTTTCTTTTTTTTCTCAAATTGAAGATAAGACAAAGATCAATATAAAAATCATTATTCTAACAAAATCATTTTCTTTTTCTTCCTTTCCTTTCACAGCAGCTCGCAAAGGCCGCGCCTAAGAAGTTTTCAACAAAGGCTGATGCCCTTGGTGTGGTATCAATAAATAAATAACACAAAACCTCTAAGATAAAAAAAACACATATTCCAACACAAGACAAAACAGACAGATACTCAGTAAAGCGTAAACCCCAAGAGTTACCAAACAATCTCAAAAATGAAAACAACGTTAACCCCTAGGTCCACACCACAATAGAACTAAAGTAATCCATTGGCAACGTCTACTGTAAGAAAACAAAACCAAAAAAAAAAAAAAAAAACAAATATCCCTCATTTTAATGAAAATAAACAAAACAAGATATCAATCCACAAGTTTGCAGTTAAATTGAAAATAACTTAAGAATAACAAATAAAATCCATTTACCGAGTTACGTGAATCCAAATAAGCAACTGAAACTTAAGAAACCAGAATAAATAATAAAAAGAAATTTAAACTTAAAAAAAACAGTATTTGCATTTTAATAAATTCTTAAATAAAAAAAATGATGAAAATAAATATTTTTATTTATGTTCTTTTCTAATTTTTTTTTAAAGGGAAAAGAAAAAATTGAACCTTTACATAGATTGAATGTTCTTTCTTAAAACACGGAAAATACAAAAAAAAGTCTATATATACATATATGAGAACCCGATTAATATAAAAACAAAAGGTGAATTAATTAGACTATATATATACACATACTACATTGTACTACTTCTTTGGTAAAAGAAACAAATCAATTCATAAAAAAGCGATTATTGTAAATATTGTATAAAACATATACACACAAAAAACCGATTGTGAAGTGAACACGTTTAAATGAATTCCACACATACACACAGTCATCAACACCACAAAATCAAAGTCCCACAGTCAGGATATCCTTCATTTACCCTGGGTTTTTATACTTACGTTGTTTTCGAAAAATAAAAACGAAACAAACACAGCCACTCAAAACCAAGCCCATTTGCGTTGCGTTTAAGTTTAAAGTTTTATAAATGAGAAACAGTAATGAAAAATGAATTTGCATTTAAAATAAAGAAAGCGTTCAGAGCGACCACGACAAGAACATACACAAAAGTAAAAGTATTAACACTAGACATTTATAAAATGATAATGAAAGAACACGTTTTAAATTCTGACAGGAGCAGAGGAGACAACTGAAGGAATCAAAAGGAGAACAAAAAAAATATAAAACCAGAAACAGAGAAAAAATTCTTTTTTGTGGAAAATAAAATGAATTATTATTAAATAAAACTTTACGATAAAAATTTAAGCCCAAGTTTGTTTTGAATTTTCTGAAGGATGATGAAACTTTGAAAAGTAAGTTGAGAAATGGTGGTGGGTCTAGAGAACACCCAATTACCTCAGGCGTGAACTTCATGTGATTGAAGATAAGTTGTGGGAATTCGGAAAGAAGGCGGATGGCATCCAGTAAGTCCGGGACAGATCCAAAAGAAATTAAATTGAGTCTCCAACAAGCCTGTGTCCATTGGCAAGTTTTTTTAAGCGGCATGCGGCTCAACAGACCTGTGCCCCAGGGGATGCTCCTTAAGTTGCATGTGGACCAAAAGGGTTGTGTACAGGGAGATGGTCTTTCGAGTGACATGTTGCCCAAAAAGCGTGTGTCCACTGGGAGGCCCACTTTAGCGAACTTAGGCCCAACAGGGCTGAGTCCAGAGGGGTTCCAGATTTACCGACAGGTTTCCCTACATGCCTGTGTCCAGGGGGATGTCCCTATAAGTGAGGGCAGAAACATGCAGGTGTTAGCAACGCGTCCTTTTAAACGGCATGCCCCTCAACAGGCATACGCTCAAGGGGTGTGTCGCACAAAAGGGGTTGGATGCCGACTTTAACGACTTTAGACCCAACAGGGCTGAGTCCAGAGGGATTCTCGGCTTACCGACAGGTCACCCTACAGGCCTGGGGATGTCCTTTTAAACGGTATGCCCCTCAACAGGCATACGCTCAAGGGGTGTGTCGCACAAAAGGGGTTGGATGCCGACTTTAACGACTTTAGACCCAACAGGGCTGAGTCCAGAGGGATTCTCGGCTTACCGACAGGTCACCCTACAGGCCTATGTCCAGGGGGATGTACCTTTGAGTGAGGGCAGAGATATGCCCGGTTTTGCAGCAAGGCCTATGAATGTCTACTTTAGCGGCATGATCCTCAAGAGGCCGGTAGGATGTCCACTTCAGCGACGTAAGACCAAACAGGGCTGAGTCCAGAGGGATGTTCGAATTACCGATAGGTCACCCTACAGGCCTGTGTCCAATCGGATTCCCCTTTAACTGAGGGCAAAGATATGCTCGGTTTAGCAGCGCGGCCTGTCTCGAAACGAATGTCTACTTAAGCGGCATGATCCTCAAGAGGCCGGTGGATTGTCCAATTTAGCGAAGTAAGACCTAACAGGCCTGAGTCCAGAGGAATGTTCGGCTTACCGACAGGTCACCCTACAGGCCTGTGTCCAGTCGGATTCCACTTTAAGTGAGGGCAGAAATATGCCTGGTTTAGCAGCGCGGCCTGTCTCGAAGCGAATGTCTACTTTAGCGGCATGATCCTCAAGAGTCCGGTGGGTTGTCCAATTTAGCGACGTAAGACCTAACAGGCCTGAGTCCAGAGGAATGTTCGGCTTACCGACAGGTCACCCTACAGGCCTATGTCCAGGGGGATGTCCCTTTGAGTGAGGGCAGAGATATGCCCGGTTTTGCAGCAAGGCCTGCGAATGTCTACTTTAGCGGTATGATCCTCAAGAGGCCGGTGGGATGTTCACTTCAGCGACGTAAGACCAAACAGGGCTGAGTCCAGAGGGATGTTCGAATTACCGATAGGTCACCCTACAGGCCTGTGTCCAGTCGGATTCCCCTTTAACTGAGGGCAAAGATATGCTCGGTTTAGCAGCGCGGCCTGTCTCGAAGCGAATGTCTACTTTAGCGGCATGATCCTCAAGAGGCCGGTGGATTGTCCAATTTAGCGACGTAAGACCTAACAGGCCTGAGTCCAGAGGAATGTTCGGCTTACCGACAGGTCACCCTACAGGCCTAGGTCCAGTGGGATGTCCTCTTAAACGGCATGCCTCTCAACAGACATACGCTCAAGGGGTGTGTCGCACAAAAGGGGTGGGATGCCGACTTTAACGACTTTAGACCCAACAGCGCTGAGTCCAGAGGGATTCTCGGCTCACCGACAGGTCACCCTACAGGCCTGTGTCCAGTCGGATTCCCCTTTAAGTGAGGGCAGAGATGTGCCCGGTTTAGCAGCGCGGCCTGTCTCCAAGCGAATGTCTACTTTAGCGGCATGATCCTCAAGAGGCCGGTGGATCATGTCCACTTCAGCGACGTAAGACCCAACAGGCCTGAGTTCAGAGGGATTCTCGGCTTACCGACAGGTTAGCCTACAGGCTTTTCTCGAGTAAGATGCCCTTTTAAGTGGGTCCAAAGACATGTCCCTTTCTGCGGCACGGCCTGTTTCCAGTCGAAGGCCTATATAAACTGCACTTAACCCAACAACCCAGTGTCCAGTGGGATATCCACTTTAGCGACATAAAACCCAATAGGGCTGAGGCCAAATGCTCTCCTGAACGAAGTGCCGACCAAAATTGTGTGCGGTGTGATGCGCTTCCTTGCTGGATGTCCCCCAACATTTAAGCCTGATGGCCTCTTTCCCGTGGGGTGCTCACTTTACGGGCATTCTCGCCAATAGAGCTATGACCAGTAAGGATATTCACCGATTCAGTGATATAAGTCCAGACATGCTGAGACGTTAGGCAAGCCAAATCCTCCTGAACTTGAATAACTAAGGTAGACTCTTACATTTTGAGCTGTCGCTCAATTCCTGTTGAGCTGAAAGTCACATCTATTGTCCTTTTTTCAAATTCGTGACAAACTTGTCACATTGTGCTGAATAATTGAGTGAGGCTGCAGTCCATAAGGGGACCAGGGCCTAGCTTGCTCATCAACTACTCGTGTTGTGCGCGCTACGAGTCGAAAGCACCTACAGTTTTTTTGCCAACTCCGAACGGCAAAGTTTGAAAAGCTTTTTCTTAGACAATTATGGTTCTTTGAGTGTTGTTAGCAGCTCGAAAAGGGTTGGTGCCGTGAATCGAACGTGCTCAGCCAGGAATCGAACCTAGACCTTTGGTGGTTGAGCGTTGCACTCAACCCACTACACCACGTCCACCTGGAAGACCGACGCGAAACTACCTAAGGCGTCTCATGTTTTCGTCTTCCACGAAAGCCCCAGCTCCAGATCCTCCGTCGCCTTGGAGCCGTCCGTGAAAATACGACTACATTCCCTTCCCAGTTCAGTTTCTGGCCAGAGAAATTCCAAGACACGGACAAGTCGACTTTGAATGAGCGACGCAGCTGTGTCATTGGTGACCTCGCATCATGAGGGTAGTGTCATAGGAGATGCGATGCGCGAGATCAATAAAGCTCAAGCTAAAAGAGTTGGACCAATGACCATTTGTATTTAGTCGAGATATGGCCTTGATTGTGCATCCCATGATGAGGATGTTGCAATCTGGCTCACTGCCAGTTCTATAGTTAAGTTTGACATTTTTGAGGTTATACGTACTCAGAACGTTTTGACATACGCGCGCTATTTGTGTTGTTTAAAGGAACTTAAAAGATTCATCTCGCCCAAAAAAGGGAAGTAAATCGTGAAAATTTTCGTGCGATTATTTTTTACAACTTCCGACGTGGATTAACTCAACAACAGTGCATCGATGAAATTAATTCAATTTTTGGCGATGAAGCTCCATCAAGGACAACTGTTTATCGATGGTATGGTGAATTCAACCGAAGTCGTAGTTCACTCAAAGAGGAATTTCGTGAAGGTCTTCCGAAATCAGTTGTTGTTCCGGAAACCATTGATGCTGCGCGCCAACTGATATTGCAAGATCGTCATGTGACCTTTCGTGAGATTGAGACAACCTTAGGCATGAGTGGGACCAAAATACATTCAATATTGCATGAACATTTCACCGTCAAAAAAATTTGTTCGCGTTGGATCTCACACAATTTGTTAATCGCTCAATAAAACGCTCGTGTCAATTGGTCGAAAGAAATGCTCCCAAAAAACGATCGCGGTGCTTCGAAACACGTCTATGACATCGTGACAGGTAGTCGTGGACTCACGCGTATGAGCCCGAAAGTAAACTGCAGTCGACTGTATGGGTGTTTCAAATTGAGCCAAATCCAACAAAAGTTGCTCGCGCACGAAGCACTTCCAAGCAAATGGTCGCCTGTGTAGAGGAATTTGAATGAACAAATACTTTTGTACACCACTATTTGTTCCAGTCAGTTATTTGCTGTATTGTATTCGATCATCTGACTAGGTGAACGACCTGAGAACTCTCCACTCTTTTGTTCAAGAAATAGATAAATTCTCTGCTTACCGAGAAGCGGTGCTCAGTAAACGGATAACCACACTCTCGATTGTTTTTTTTTTTCCTCCTACACCTGTTTTTTCGGAAAAACTGTACATGTCGCAACCGTTCCACTAAACAACTTAGAACAGTCAAGTCTGAGTGGTACACAATCATTTGTTTGCCTGTTGTCTTTCAAGAAATCAGGAAAACCAACCACCGAAAACGGATCACTCTTCACCACGACAATGCGAGCTCTCACACATCGGCTCAAACAACTGCATTTTTGAGCACTCAAAACATCGATTCGATGAGTCATCCGCCGTATAGTCCTGACTTGGCACCGTATGACTTCTTTTTATTCCCGTACGTAGAAAATAAAATGAGAGGTCAACGTTTTTTTGACACCTGAAGAAGCGGTTGATGCGTTCAAAATGCATGTTTTGGAGATACCTCAATCAGAGTGGCAAAACTGCTTTGACTATTGTTTCAAACCCATGCAAAAGTGTATATATCTTAATGAGGAACATTTTGAAAAACAGTAAAGCTAGTTTTGATGATTAATACTTGTTTTTGTTCTCTAATCCCGAAATACATATATACGGCAACCCTCGGGGGAGATTGATCAGTGCATCGAGCGCCGCTCGTGCTAAGGAAAGCCCTTGTGCAGCGGAGACAGACCGTTCTCTGAAGCTTAGTGAAATCATATATTTGCATAAAATCTTGTTTCACCAAACGATTGACGCATTTGGGGGAAGAGGTCTTATCATTGCTTATAGATCCATACGGCGATTGGCCTCAGGATTTGCCGAAAGCTCCCTTAAACTGCCAGAAGACTGACAGCGCATTGGAGGATTTTGTCTCAATTTGGACTTTTTCAAAGAAGTTTTTACATATTTGACTTTATGGAAAGTGGAATAGGGACACATTTAAGTACTAGTTGAGTCAGACCAGTCACATTCATCCTTCTTGTAAAGAGAACAGTCTCGGATGTAAGAGAGTCGACTGAAAGCCCATTCCTAGACAACCAGTCATCGATCATGTCATGGGCCATCTGCCAGCTTGTACAAATGGCCACCAGGCTTGGTCCGGTAACCAGTACGGCTACATCATCTGCATAAGCCTGGGCGTAGATATTAGATCCACTCAAGGCGGAAAGCAGTGACTCGACCAGCATGCACCATACCAGAGGTGACAGGACGCCGCCTTGGTGCAGTCTCTGTTTACCCCCGACATTACAAACTGGTCGCACTCCGCCTCCGCGATTATGGTTCTCTTCATTAGCATTACTTTTATCGACAACACCAATGATTCTTGTATGCAGTGTTCTCTGGCCGCGTTGCACATGCCATCAAAAGTCGCATTGCCAAAAGCACCCTCTATGTCGATGGATATGCACAGTGTGTATTCTTTCCTGTCAAGTGCACTTTCAGTTCTGCTGACAAGATTTTGAAGCGCAGTCTCGCAATATTTTCCGCGCTGGGAAGCATGTTGCATCGGAGACAGAGGGTGTAATTGCAAAGCAGATGCAATTCGACCCGAGTCTCCAAACTTTTTCGCATGAAGGAAGACAAACCCCTTAGGGAACTTCAACGAATTTGTCCACCAGCATGACTGAGAGTCGCAGAAACCGTTAGAAAATTAAAGTCGAATGCCCTAAGTGACGGGACAAATTGTTTTGACAAGAGTCAGTTTTCCAAACACCGCCCATGAAATATGTACACTTTATTGGTCACCTCGTCAACTAACAGCCCCCAGGAGTGTCTGAATGAAGACAAACCTTCAAAATAAACGCCACCTCCATTAAATTTTCGTAACCATCTCAAGATCGATGTGAAGTTAGACCCCGTTCCACCCCTTGCACACACAGACACAATCACACAGAGCCGCAAACTTCCCGAGGAAAGTGCAAAACTTTTCGAGCTCACTCCATTCATCTTCGCGCTTTCAGTGCACTATCTCGCAGGAAACGAGCAAGGATTCTTCTTTCTGGCATTAAAGGAGCAGTAAACCGAAAATAAAACTTCAACTTTACCTTCGACTCTTAAAGTCTCCTGAATGGTGGTATTGAGAGGGGAAGGGGGGCTTCAGTTGGCGTTCATAAGGCACGTTGTTATTTATTTGCCATATACCCTTGTATCTGGTTCGCTGGATGTGTATCGCGAATCCCTGGCTAGTGCAAGTGGGAGGAACCCTGGCGGAGCTGTGAATCCCTGAATTATGCGCTTCCGGTTTTAGGAGCGCTTATTTTGTGTGCTCGCCGTTTTTGTTTTGTAGCTCGTTGCTATTTTATACTCGCTTCTCGGCAATTTTTCTCGTTTTCTGCGTTTTGTTAGCCACGAAGTCATAAACCATGGTTGGTTGGATGGCGTATCTATTGTGTCATGCTGGCTGCCATGAGGCATGGGGTTAAGCCAAAACCGCAGCCAGTGGCGAGCCTGGTCTGTGAAATGGCGAAACTATGAAATGCCAAATGCAGGGATTTTATTGCCGTTGCTTGTGACCGCATTCGGGCTTCGACCGTAGGCTGGGTGAGGACTTATGGTAATTTTTGTGTGACTGATTGCATCGACTGAAGCCATCGACCACCGCGTGGAACCATCATTCCCTGCTGGAATGATGAACAAAAAACAAAGCAGCTTTGTGAACACATCCGGCAGAAGAGCTCATTTATGCAGCCGCGAAATAACACTTGAACCAATTTCGCTTCGAGGTCTGCATTCGAAATTGGAGCGTTTCACCTTTAGAGCGGCCATTTGAATTTACAGTTTTACCACGTAAGACATTTGCCGCGAGGTAAAAAGAAGCTCTCCTAAAAGTGTAACTATTTTTTGTCAGTCAAGTCAAGGCAATCTCATCTCTATTAGATGTGTCGTGTGAGAACGGTAAATTTTTAGATGGTTAACTGTTAAATTCATTGGACTCTTTTCGGTTGGGCTCTTCAAAGTCGATTTAAGGCGGCATTAAAGCAAACGGAAAACGAACTCGGCCAATGGGAGACTCACACATATAGGGCTTCGTTTTGTTACGCGTTGTTTTACTTATAGCTTTGTTTTTTGTAAGCATTGCAGTATTCGGCCCGTTTCGAAAGATGGCACCACCGACAAGTTCTTGCTGTTCTTGGAAGCTATTACCTACTTCATTGGGAATATTTGAAATTTGAGAGCAAAAATAAGTGTGAACCAGTTTCTGTTTTAGATAACAACCTTATTTTTTTTGCTTCTTTGAAAATGTCCGGATTCGTCTTTAATAAAGTTAATTTGAAGAAAAATGCGGCGAAAGTCCGTCCAATGTTTGTACATGGTCGTGGTGAATGTACTCTGACAGATTAATAAATAGAAGCTTCAAAAGTGGTCATATAAGCGTCGAAGACAAAGATCGTCTTGTCCAGCCCAAAATATTTGAAGATGGGGAAGTGAAGGCTTATCTGGACAAAGTTGGACTAAGGACAACGCAATGTGAATCCGAATAATCGTTGGCAGTGACAATTTCTGTTTATTGGAAGAAATTTGGATTTATTAAAAAGCAGGGAAACTGGATGCTATACGTGTTGAAACCGGGAGATGTTGAAAAGCGAACTTATACTTCGAAACTCCTTCAAAGAAAGGAATATTGGCATCGCATCGTGACAGAAGATGAGAAGTTAACATACTTCGATAACTCCAAAAATAACAAATACTATGCAAAGCCTAGTGAACCCGTTCCACTATCGTCTACACCGATGTCACAGAAAAACATTCACGGCGTAAAGGTCGTCCTCTATGCTGGGGACAGAAGGGTGTGGTGTACTTCTACTTTTTTTTCGTGTGGCGCTACAATCTGGGACGGACCTCAACCAAATTGCCTCTATAGCCAGCACGATCTTTCGCCGGCTGCCTCCAGTTCCGCACTCCAAGTTGGTTGACGTCCTGGATCCTGGTGCGCCACCTTAGCATAGGCCGTCCTCTGTTGCGTCGTCCCAATGGCTCAGATTCGAAGACTTTTCGGGACGGAGTCTTGTCCATACGCCCTACATGGCCAAGCCATCTTAAGCGGTGTATCCGTAGACGCTTGACCAGGCGCATGTCGCTGTACAGTCCAAAGAGCTCGTCGTTAAATCTTCTCCCACAGATGCCATCAACGCAAACAAGACCAAAAATCGCCCGCAAAACTTTTCCCTCGAAAAGACTAAGGACCTCCTTATCCGCTTTTAGTAACGTCCAGGTTTCCGCGCCATAAGGTACGACTGGGATGATCAGACTGCTATATAAAGCGAGCTTACACCTTCGGGAAAGAGCTTTATTACTCAATTGCCTCTTGAGCCCAAAGAAACAGTGATTGGCAAGAGTGGTTCTGCGTTTGATTTCGGTACTGATGTTGTTGTCCCTATTTACCGCGGGCCGGAGGAGGAAGAAGTCCTTGACTAACTCGAAGTTTCTGCTGCATAGCGTGCAGATGTTGTGCATCTGCACACATCTGTTGAGCATGTGCATTTGTCTTGCCCTCATTTACCGCCAGACCCATTTCAGCCGCTTCCGCTTCAGTGCCAGCAAACGCGTATTTGACGGCTCGCTGTGTTCGTCCACACACGTCAATATCATCAGCGTAAGCTGGTAATTGAATTGATTTCTGGAAGCTCGTGACTCTGGTGTTGACTTGTAAGTTACGCACGAGGGTGATGTTGAAGAAGTCACATGGAAGTGCGTCGCCTTGTCTAAGACCTTTTTTGACATTGAAGGCCTCGGTGAATTCGTTACTGACCTTGATGGAGCAGCGAGAGTAGTCCATCATCGCCCTACACAATCCGACGAGTTTCATAGAAATGTCAAAACTAGACATGGTACAATATAGCTCGTCTCTATGCAAAATGTCATATGTGGCCTCAAAATCGACGAATTGGTGGTGAGTGTCGATTTACACTTATTGGGCCCTTTCCAGGATCTGCCGTAAAGTGCTGGATTTCCGTAGTCTGAAAACACACCGATAGAGCTCTTTAACTTATGGACAAAAGGTTACAGACGCTCACACATTACGGCAGATAAGATCTAGTATGCGATGTTAAGAAGGCTGGTCCCCTGATAGTTGACGCAGTCAAAGGGGTCTCCTTTCTTGTGGACCGGGCAGACGACGCTGTGATTCCACTCATTGGACATGCCTTCCTCCGACTATATCTTATAGCTGAGCTGGTGCATGCGCCCAACCAGGTCATCTCCAGCTGCTTTAAATAGTTCTGCGGACAGTCCGTCCGCTCCAGCAGCTTTGTTCGACTTCAGCTTGGATATTGCTATCTTCACCTCGTCTAAGTCGGGGGGACGGAATGCTTGTCTATTATCGTCCAAATTGAGTGGAACATTCTGCTTAACAGCGGGATTTGGGTCGTCTTCGCCGTTAAGGAGTCTGCAGAAATGATCCTTCCAGATTCTCAGCACAGACTGCGACTCTACTACGAGTTGTCCATTTTGGTCCCGGCAGGCCTTGGTCCGAACCTTGTATCCTCCGGATAGCTGTTTTACCTTTCGGTAAAACGTTCGGACTTTATTTCTACATTGAAACCTTTCCATTTCCTCGACCGCGGGGCCATCATGCTCCTTTTTTTTCCTTCTGAGAAGCCGGTGCTCCTTCCTTCCTCTCTGTTCGTAGTGCTCACGAACAGCCCTCGTTATTCGATGCAGCGTCGCCTTATAGGCGTCTTGTTTAGCTGCGTGCGCTTGCCTGCACTCGTCGTCAAACCATGGGTTCCTTCTGGGTGGTGACGTGAAACCCAGCACATCAGTGGCAGCTTCTTTGATGGCTTCTTGACAACGTTTCCAGTCTTCTTCTATGCTTAGTGCAGGCAGCGTCGAACTCTGAACGAGTTTCAGGGAGACTTGGTCGGCAAAGTTCCCAGCGATCAGTTGCTATTGTAGCTTTCCCACGTCAAATTGTATTGGCCTGTCTCGACTCCATTGCTTTCTCTATGCCCGGGTTCTTACCTTGGCTACAACAAGATGATGATCCGAGTCGATGTTGGAACGCTGGAAGGTTCGGACATCGAGGGTACTGGAGGAGTGTCTGACGTCGATCGCAACGTGATCAATCTGATTGACGGAGGTTTGATCTCGGGATTGCCAGGTTTCTTTGTGAATGTTCAGGTGTGGGAAACGCGTGCTAGCCACAGAGAAGTTCCTCCCCGAGACGGAGTAAAACAGCCTGAGTCCGTTTGCTGATGTTTTCTAGTGACGGCTGTGTTTCCCAGCAGAGATGTCCTCTTCTCCCAGCTAAGCGTTGAAATCGCAAAAAACGGTCTTGGTGTCGTAGCTGAGACATCGATCATATGTTCTTTCTAGAGGATCATGGATGCCATCCTTGGTGTTGTCATTTTTTTCCTCTGTCTGGGGTGTGAGCGCAAATAAGCATACTGTCTTATCTCCATTTTTAATTGCGCTCAACTCCGACTGAGTGACAGGTCTTGTGCCCAGTAGGCTTCTCGTCAGCTGCAGGCAGACCATTCCTGAACGTCGTATCAGAACTCAGAATGTACACAGAAAAGTTGCAAAATAGTGCAGCAGAATACCTATTCATCCACTGCGTCCTTCTTAGCCCAAGACAGGAAACTTCAAGCAATTTGATTTCAACACAAACACATCAAGAAGTGTAACTACGCCTCAATTTAATCCTGCGCAACCCCCTCGTTGTTAACCAAGGACCAAGATGAAATTTGTAAAATCAACATCCGACAGACGATGAATTGGTGGATCAAGTCAGGTGTTCGAAGTTGTTTTCATGAGAGTCAACATTGTGATGACAAAACTTCTTTGAATGTTCTCAAAATTCACAAGCGTTGTTCTTAATTAACCTCAGAGTCCTTTCCTGCAGATGACGAGTTCTGCAAATGAGACATATTTGCCCAAACACATCGCCCGCAGACTTGTTGCATTCCCTAACTCTCAGCAGGAGTGTACATATGAAAGGATGATCGTTCAGTCTGCAACACATAACTTTTGCCGTGGCCTCACCTCACCTCACCGCAAGGTGTTTGCTTTCTCTACCATTGCTTCGCAATTAGCAGAGGCCCCACACTTCCTGCACGTACGACCGGACCCACTGGCAGTTTCGAAGGACTTCAGTTCATTGAAAAGCTTAAGCCATATGAGTACATGCCTTAAAACGAAAGACACGTTCCCACGAACGAATGAAGTTATGACGCAAAAGGATTCATCTATTTTAACCCTCCATCCTTCGGACACAGTACAGAACCCTGTCCGGCTTCTAAAGCAATTCTCTCACCATAACCAGGACTCGCAGCACAAAAGCAAGGCACAGTCGGATGAATTTTTGCAGAAAGTGTTGCTGTCCACACCGTACACGTTTGTTGAATTGAAAACATCTGCCCGAATTGTGGCCCCAAATGAATTTATTTTCACCCCTTCTCCTGGAAGTCCTTCAATTTTGTCTACTCCCTTTCCGCTACTTGTCCCTCTGATAGATTGCCGAATATTTGGATTGAATTTCATCACAAATACCACGCTAGTGATTGTTGTCCTTATTGTAGGCTTTCCGCTCATCCTTGTCCTTACGCGCAGACTGCCTCTGCCAGCCTCGTGCACCTGAGGGGTAGCATTTGAGTGCGGAAACATCTCGTACAATCCCCCTCAGGGCGTGCTTGAGGTGAAGGATTGCTGTTTGCCGAAAGGATTCGCACACTTTATGGGGATAATAATCCAAAACGTGAAGGGTTTCGAGATTCGCTCGAGCGTACACGTGCGTTGGTGTCCTTGTTTTCGATGCTCGCTGGCCCTGACCCGATCTGTTGAGTTACAGTACCCGACATTGTAGTCGTCATCTTGGCACAGGGTCGGGATGAGTGACATGCTCGGCGTTCAGATTCCAGTCAGGTTTCAGTCGGCGCGTTCTTGATATGTAATCATGCAAACGGATGTGGAGCACCGCGTACTCCGGTACGGGCACTTTCCTCTTTGTATGCCGATTTGCATACTTCCCCCGGGGGATGATAAATTGGTTGACGACGATGACGGCGATTGCGGCAGTATTGTGAAAGGAGTCCTTGCGGAGGAAGGAAATTGAAAATTTTGTTTCATTTTGGTTTGTTGCTCGCTTGTACGGAGGGCGGTGGTCGGGTGTGAACGGGTGCGTCTAGGAGTTCGTGCACTCAACCCTTCTAAACTGTGCGCCTTTAAGAAGTGATCGATTACAGACGCTCGACAACACACGGAAACATGCGGCGGCTAAGAGAATCCATCGAAAGTCTTAAAAGCCTAATCCGCGGACAAGGGTGTCCAACTAATACAAAAAAAAAATGTCACCTCTGCTTAAGCCACGCACAATGGTCTCCGCCCGAAGAGCATTTCCTGAACTCCTGAAGTAAATTAAAAGCCCACCGCCTGCCTCCATCATCAGTCCCGAAAATCCTGTAACCTTCAGTCGAACCGGTGGATGGGCATACTCGTATCCAAACAAACTTCTGGTACTTTGCAAACTACTAACGACTTAGTCGTATGTACTCGTACCTTCCATTTGCCGCCGCGTTGCCTGGTGTTGACACACGTGGGGGAAAGATTTGAATAGTAACGTCATCCAAGGTACTGTATACACTCGGTTTCGGTGACTTTCCTGGGGAGGTTCTTGCTGTTGAATTTTGAGATAAGTACACACTCTACGTGCGTTGGCTGCAAAAGTACGAATGCTCATCAATTGACGAACCCTTTTTTTTTCTTTCTTCAATACAGTTCTTTCGGTGTATATAAGGGAAGCAACTTTGGCTTGTTTCAACTGAAATGAGAAGGAAAAGTTAGACAAGATGTGCGGTTTTCTGTGGAATGTTGTTCGTGCCCTCAACGGTTGCACACTATTGTTCGAGGTGTGTCTGCGGTAGGCCGCAGTAATTAACCGCGAGCAACAAACCTGGGGTTGACATAAAAACGACATGGAGAGTTGAAGAAGCGGTGAAACGCTTTAAATTTCTCCCTCAGTCGTAAGGCATATTTAAAAACTTAACTGATCGGTACAGTAAGGACAAATAGCATTTTTTAAAAAAGTGGTTTTGACAGCTGGGATTTTCGATTTTTTTTAAGTTTATTTTCTTCACTAATTTCATCTGGCGATGTGGTAGATTTTATGAAATATGCTATCTCAATTGTTACTTCGTTAGAACCAGAAACCAATAAGGAAGGAGATGGTCAATTGAACAGCTGATCAAACAGTTGATTTCCCCTTTGTCTATCGACCGTTTGCCTGTTATTGAGGTATTTTTGTAGAAAAAGCCCCAATTTCTGAAAGTTATTTACGTAACATTAAACATTGTCTCATTCTACTCACACATCTTTACGTTTCTCCCCCAAAATTTGCAAGATGGCGGCTAATTCGTCAATTTTTGCCCTCAATAGTGTCAAACATTCCTAAATTGCCCACTGTTCGTGAATTCGTCAGCCATTTTGTGTACATTCAACACAACGCGTTCAGAAAATCAAGTATAAAATATTTCCGCAAGTAACTGCAATCGAAAGTTTATTTATTTCTAATAAATGGATAATTTGATAGCATTTATGTTTATAATAACTTATGAAATTCTGTGAGCGTCAAAAGTGAGTGAGCGAATATGTGATTACTGTATAAAAATGAAAATTGGGTCAAAACAACAACAAAACTCAAATTCCATTGATACACAAAAACAGCTTTGTTCAATGTGATCAATTATTCAAAATATAAAGTACGGTAAAAACAAAAACAAATATATTTTTTTAATGAAAATTATAACTACTTCATATATTACGAGTCAAAAGTGAGTAAACAGTATACATTTCTATCAACAAATGTACTTATTTATTGCTTAAAAAAATAAATTTAGTACTTCCTTGGTCCTCCTTTAGACTTTATTACTTCCTTGAGTCGACGTTTCATAGACATTACCAGTTTTTTGTTAAATTGGAGGAAATTTGTGACCATTCTTCTGTTATAGCTTTTTTCAGGTCTTCCTTGTTGTTAATAGTACTCTGTCGAATTCTTTTATCCAAATGCTCCCATAGGTGTTCTATTGGGTTAAGGTTCAGTGATTGCGGGGAATGATCAAGCTGTTTTGGGGTCCTATAAAGCAACCATTCCTTAAGAAGACGTGAGGTATGCTTAGGATCATTGTCTTGCTGAAAGATCCAATTCCTAGCTAAACCTAATTTGTCTACGCTCGTTTGCAAGTTGGTCCTGAGAATATTTAGATAATCTTCCTTCCTCATTGTACTATCAATGAAGACAAGATTACTGACCCCAGATGCTGCTACACACCCCCACACCATCACTGAACCTGCCCCATGTTTCACGACCGGCCTAATATTTTTTTCAGTAAATTCTTCATTTTTTGCTCTCCAAATTTTTTTATTGATATGGCTCTTAAAAATTTCGAATTTACTTTCATCACTAAATAAAATGTTTTTTTCAAAACGAAATGTCATTGTTTATATACTTTTTGCAAATTTTAAACGTTTTTGTTTATTGATTTTTGAAAGCATTGGCTTCATTCTTGCACTTCTGCCACGTAAGCCTGCTTTATTTAATACGCGAAGAACGGGACTCGCGCTTACACTTTTTCGAGACGTTATTGAAATGTTTTCTGCAATTTTGACGGGGCTTGAACTTGGATTGTTTTTTACTTCATTCACCATTTGTCTTGTTTCTCTTTGTATTATTTTTTTTGACCTTCCTTTCCGTGGAAAATTTTTTTGTTAATAATTTTTTTACACGACGCGCAATGCCTGTTTACAATTTCTCCTATTTCCCGAAACGTTTTTCCTTTTTTTCTCAATTCCCTGATAATTTTCCTAGTTTCCAAAAAAATTTTACTTCGCATTTTAAAATAATTATATTTTTAAACTTTAACACGTTTGTATTTAATCAGCGTCCTCTCTGAAGAAAGGCAAATGCAAAGACGTAAAAATATTACTCACAAATTTTAGCGGTAAAAATAACTGATTCACAAGAAAGGAAAAATGATTGCATTTTGTTGACTCATATTTGACTCGTAATATATGAAGTAGTTATAATTTTCTTTAAAAAATGTATTTGTTTTTGTTTTTACCGTACTTTATTTTTTTTTTAATAATTGATAACATTGAATAAAACTGTTTTTGTGTATCAATGGAATTTGAGTTTTGTTGTTGTTTTGACCCAATTTTCATCTTTATACAGTAATCAGATATTTGTTTAGTCACTTTTGATGCACACAGTATGTAGAAAAACAAGAGAGTAAAGTCGCACGTTTGGAAAAGGCTTATTATCAATTGATATTATTGCGTATTATAATCAAAATCAATATTTGGTGTTATGTGTTATGATTAAAAAAATGTTATTTTCATTGTCCAAATGACATCCAATCAATATTAAATTTGTTATAATCAATAAAAGTAATAGAACCTAACCCCAAAAACAGATATCAAACATGTTTCGCTAAATCAAAATAAAAACAATAAGTACTATTTCAATAAGAACAAAAATAATATCAGACACAATATTTATTAAAAACAGTTATAAAAATGATATATGTACATTAATAGAAAACTAACTAACACTAATAATTGTTGTAGTCCAAAGGGGGATCATCGCCTAGCTTGCTCATCAACTGCTCGTGTTTTGCGCGCTAATGTTCCCTTACGAGTAGAACGGTCCTACAGTTTTTTGCCGACTCCGAACGGCGAATTTTGAGAAGCTTTCTTAGACAGTTATTACTCTTTGAGTGTTGTCAGCAGCTCGAAAGAGGTGGTGCCGTGAAAAATTCGAAAAATTGGTCTTGAGCTGGGAATCGAACCTACACCCTTCGGCGTGTAAGCGTCGAACTCTACCCACTACGCCACGGCGATTACAGGAAGCGAGTTATAGAATTTAAAACCAGTAGTTGTTATTAAGTGTTTTGTAATATTTATTAGTTAATAAATACTATTCAGAAAATGATTGCGTTTAAACTAAGTTTGTATCCTCATTTTGTTTTAAGAATATTGCTTTTCTGATGCAACTACTGCCTCACAAACATAATTTCTGAGCGCGGCTATCGGGAACCATTACTTTGTGGTGGAAACGACTATTCCTTCTCTTCTTTAAGTGTCTGATTTACATGACCTTTCTTTCTAACAGTTTCAAGAGTGAGGAGATCCACCGTACAGGCAGCTCACACGTATTCTCATTTAAAAACAAAAAAATCCTATCTGTGAATCAACTGTTCAGGAGGGGAGATGTTATAAAAAACGTTCTCAAAATGAATTCAAGGCCGGGAGACGAGGGAGTTGACTGTCTCCCTATTGGTCTCTGGTTATTAGACTGTATTTTATAGGAAAACATATTGGCATTTAAACACAATACAAATAGATCTTGAAGGTCCAAAAGTATGGCATTGCCAAATGCAATTAATATTACCCGACATATAACCTTTCAGCAAATTCAGAATTCCAGCAAATGTACTAAGTCAAATAGATTCCGCTGTTATCCCTAAACCGTGACTGCGCGTTTGCTAACTAACAAATTTTAAGGCCCAGTTCAAATCCAATCAAGGAATCATTTAAAGCACATTACTGCCACAATCATATTTAATTCCCCTTCTCTCAATTTTCATCCATGATTTGTTCCTTTCCAACACCATCATTCACACGCACAATGTAGCCTGTCGATGTATACCCGACCTATCAGAGAGTTCAAGATTTTTCAGCTTGTAAAGAGCTGCCTTCTCCCACGAAAAAGCCTGCTGGCTTATAACCTGAGTAAGAACAGAAAGTCTTTGCTCTAGTACATCAAACCTAACACCATCTTCTCCTTAATCCAATCCAAAAAGCGTACAACCCGCTTCTTATAATAAGAAGGGTGACAAATATTTTTTGCAAACGATGTCCTAAAAACGCAACAATCACTCACTAAAATTACTCGCGCTTCATATTCGTCTCAGCGTCAGATTGACTTCCGTTTATGCTTTTGTCGCTTGCGGCCGATAATTAATGCGCATCCCACTATCCCAAAAATTGTCCTTTTTCCTAAGCGAAACCGTAATTTCCTTTCAAATTTAGATTAATAACCATCCGTCAGTGCTGAAAAGTCGACCACCCTCAGGGCTTGACTCTCATTGCTATGCGTATGGCTTATCCGGGATGAAACTCCATTACGGTTCCAATTATCGCCGTCATTAATTGTTTGGCCAAAGTTAATTATTTTGAAAATAGTGGCCGTCGGCGAACGAAGCCAATGACTTCTTTTGGCGACCTCTGTAGCGTATTAGCCACTCGAATGGAACTCAATTACGGGATTTGCAATTAATCTGACCATCCCTTCGTGTAATTGTATTTTGTGGGTATCTGCACCGGTTGAGGATGCACAGAGTGCTAGTCTCGGGGGTTGCAATCCTCTCGATTTCCATTTGCAATTAGTTTCATGGAAAAATCACCTCCAGATGTAAATACTCCGGCTACCGGTTGCGTCGCGCTTCGTATCGGCCACGGCTCGCACGACCATCCCCGAAGAGTGCTTGTCGGTGATGATTACTGGAAAATTAGCTTCACCGCGACTGTGTCACGTTTCTCGAAGGGCTCCAAGCTACATTGAGTGGGTTCTCTAAAGTTTCCTGTACGAGGATTACTGCGTGTGTGTGTTTGACGGAAAAATCGCTAAACTTCCACATTACTCGTAAGTCTGGTTTGAGATTCGTGTGCGGGGAGGTGACGGGGGTTAAGCTTCCTTGCAAATTCAATAAATCAAAGGGTGTGACACTGGCAACCTGGAAAGTGTGTGTTGACGAACACGGGCGCCAAAATGTCTTAATTTATCACCGTCATAGGTTGGGTTTTAGCACAAAGAATGGCGACGGCGTGAAAGCGTTACTTGGTGACAAACCTAGTCTGGAATCGGCTGGGGAGAAAAAGGAGCTACAAGAGTGGGCGTAGGGTATTACTACTGCCTGAGATGGATTACAGTGACTATGTCAAGAAAAGAACTGTATGCCTGTGTGCAGAGGAAATTCGTATGCCAATTTTCAAGACGGTTTCGGGGTACCTCCGGGGTTAAAAAAACGAATGAAGTGTGTTTTGTCCACCTCCGCGCCTTTGTCACCGACAAAACAATAAGCACCTCTCAGCGAAAGATAACTTCTTGCACTTAAAACTGTAAGCTCATTGTCCTTCTACAGGGATTCCAAACCCCCGATTGACGCATATGTTAGAAGCACGCATTTCTGCCCCCGTCCGCTCAAACACCACGTAACACAACGCTCCACGGTAATTGGATTTGCGTGACACATAAGTGAATTATGCCCCGGCTACGAGGAAATTGAGCGTTAATGCTGCCATATTTAGGAGAAAACCGAAACCATTTCGAAAAAAAAAATACAACCAGCCGAAGGAAGGCTCAAAAGACATGTCCTTGAGGGCGAGACCCCACGCTGGTGAAAATGACCACACAAGCGCGCCACAGCCGCTGCTCGAGCACGAAGCTTAATCAAGTTATGTGCGAACACATAATTAACGCATTGTATGGCTGCCAATAAAGTCGGTCACGTGAAATTAATTTTCGGGGACACGCAAGGATTTTGTTTGCCAGAGTGCTGGTGGTGGGTACGAGGAAGCGATTTCCTTAATTCTGTTGCGGGGGATCTCTTCACTCATTTATTATTATTCGTGGGCCTGCTAGAGCAACGACCACACAATCACGCATTCGATGATCGGTGTTGAGTGCTCTTTTATGTTGGAAGGATACCAGTAGGGACGACGGGTGGTTATTTGAAACTGCAACAGTAGAACCGCTGGTCGGCGAGAGTGGGGAGGGGGAAGGGCATACCAAAGTACACTTAAGCTTAGTGTTGGCTTTGTGAGACCGTTCGCTCGGCGAAAGTGGGTTATGGATTCGTTCATAAAAGAGAGCGGGTAGGATGTGATATACGATGCACTCATAAACAAGGAGCCACTTGGCATGAAAGTAGCTTCAAGTTGAAAACAACATTTACTCCCTGAAAGGATATTGGTGCACAACAGCATGCTTGATGAGGATGCTTGCTCGGGGGGAGGGTTAAACTTGTTGACATGATTTAGTCGCTATCGATAGCGATACCATTGCGAGGAAGGCTGTGGAGCCTTGCGTTGGCTACGGATGTGTTGTTTCAAGTCAAGTGTAGTATGCACTCTATGCTGGCGCAGGATTCGCTGATATATTGATACTGAGGCTTTTTACTTGACCCAGATCGGTACATGACCTTGCTAACTGTGTACGGCCAATTGCAGGGGGCGGTAATCACAGAAATGTGGCATTCAGTCGACTTTTTCTGGGATATTGTCTGAAAGCTGTTGCCTTTAGGAAATTTTGGATTGGGACTAGTTTCATCAGCATTCAGTGCGTACGTCATTGATCTGTCTCGAGTGGAGACCTGCAGTTAAATCTGGACTGCGAGCTAAAGAAGCAGTTTACATTCATATTTTTAAAAGTCTCTGAACGTGACAATGAACACCGAAAGAAATAAATTTCCTTTCGGCATCCAATAAGAACTGAGCCCCCATATTCTCGACACCGACATGTACTCGTACATCTAGTGGTGCGTATTAGCCAAGAAAAAGTAGTCAGAAAAGTGAACTTCACTCTTCGAAAGGGTTTCGAAGAAAGGAAAGACTTTCCAACATGCCAAATTGCCTCTATTTTCCAGCATTAAACAATTATTCAATTTCAAACTGCCTGGAAAAGAGGAAAAGAATGTAAGAGTGGCTATAAATTTTGGGTTGGAGCAACTTATAAAGGCTACATTCCTTGGTTCGAGCCGGGACAGGGACTTTTCCAAGTAATACCTACAAGGAAATGGGACTTGGTTCAAGCGTAGTCTTTACGTATTGTGACATTTTATCACAAAGCCAACCCGAAATTATTCACCGATTGTACTTCGATAATTTTTTTACAACAATCAACTTATTGGCTGAGTTAGAAGAACGACACGTAAAAGGAACTGGAACAATTCGTCACAATTGGTTTGGAAACTGTCCTTTGCTTAAGAAAAAAGATATGCAGAAAAGAGAGAAAGGCTGGTATGACCATCGTAAGATTTCTACCAAAAATATAATTCTATGTTGTTGAAACGATAGCAGTGCAGTAAACGTTGCCTCAAACGTCCACCCAGTTGAACTTTAAAAAAATATTTCACGTTGGTCTCGAAAAGAGAAAAAGCGTATATATATTCAACAACCACGCCTTATTCATGAATATAATCACTACATGGGTGGCGTTGATCGAGCAGATGAAAATATCAGCTTGTTCCGTGTATCTATTCGGGTTGAAAAATGGTATTTTCCAATATTTAAACACCTCATAGATCTTGCAGAGCACTCCATAGATATATGTATGGGAGCTAAAATGGATCATTTATCTTTTCGTCGGCGCATTGCCTCATTGCTTACATCCACGTATGGGAAACCCTCAGCAATGCTTCCATCAGGATCATCATGCGACATCAGATTTGATCGAAAGGATCATTTATTTACTGAGAACGCAAGTCAAGCCGATGGAAAATGTAAACAGCTACGTTGTAATCATTGCCACAATAAGACTACTACACGCTGCATTAAGAGTCGTTCACAGACCTCAGTGGAGTGCATACGTGTTTCGGCTTCATATTAAAATCAGTAAGTGTGCTTAGTTAGCAAGCGAAAACAATTCAGCTAGGTGAAGCGGTAGCTCAAGTGGTAGAGCACCAGTGTGGTGATTTCAGTAACCCGGGTTCAAATCCCGGTGGCGGAAAAATAAAAATATTTTTTTTTTAATTAAAACAAAGTGAAAAGACACTAAGTGTAAGTGAGGAACATGGAGAGTGACGAGCGACCCGAGCTCAGCAAATCGGGTGATTTTAAAACACCGGTGGCGGGGACATCAGGCCACCAAAGTAGTGACGGAAGCATCCGCGTGGCTAGCCCCACGAGCCGGACGACCGAATTAAAAAAAAGGAGAAAGAAGCTGCAGCCGCAGCCCACTGTCACAAAGCGTCGGACGACAACAGCTATGACGTCAGACGAGGAAGTGGTCGCACCGAGCAGAGGCGGATCGGTGGCGGCCAGAAAAACTCCGCCAAAGACAACAACAACGGCTGCAATCGACATAGATGCCCTCCAATGTGAATCAGAGGGCAACGAATGTCGATTCTCGTATAGGGGGAGCGACAATTCGTTCCAAGTTCTGGCCACATCCGATGCTGACGATGAGGCAGAACTAATAAGGGAGAAGGAGCAAAAACTGCAGAGGCTCGACGAGGAAAGGGCAAAGCTCGACGCCCATATTAAGTTCCTCTATGACAGGTCGACTGCAAGAAGAGCTGCTGAGAAAATGGCCAAACAGAATGCACAACATAAAGAGCTTCTGGAGCTGAAACAAAAAAGGCAGCAATTGAAGCAGAAGGAACAGCAGTTAGAACCTACACCTTCAACTTCTAAAGCAGCGCAAGAGCTACAAAAAGCGCAACAGACACAAGGAGTGCAACAACATCAGCAGCAGCAAAAGCAAACGCGGTCAACAACATTCAAAGCAGCTCAACAAAAACAACAAGCGCAGCAGAAACAACATAAACAACAGAAGCAGGAAGAACACCAGCAGTCACAACGAAAACAACAACAAAAACAACAGGAGCTACAGCAACAGCAGCAGAAGTCCAAGGTACGCTGCCCACCAATCAACGTCTTTGGTATGGAGACGGACGAGTTGGAGGCACTATGTGAGTTGGCCCTAGGGAAAAATAATTTTTGTATTAAATATAAGACTCCACAAACCCACACAGTCCATTGCCTAACAATGGATGGGTTTAAGTTTTTAAAAGAGAAGTTAGCGGCGTCGAACGCTGACTTCTACACGTACACTCCCAAAGGGGAGAGGCCACAGACCTTGCTCCTCAAAGGTGTAAATCCCTCTACTGACCCGAAGGTCCTCCTCAACAAGCTGCGCCAAGTTGAGAGCGACGAGGTCCAATTCGTAGGGGTTAAGCCTTTTAACACTGCGGCTGCGAAAGCGAAGAAGAAGGCACTTCCCTTCTTCTTAGTTCAGGTATCCCACGGCACTAAAATTGACAACCTACGAAAAATCCGTTTCGTAGGTGGTTTGTGCGTAAAGTGGGAAAAATTAAATAAAACTGACCACGTACTCCAATGTGCGAAGTGTAGAAGGCTGGGTCACGTCGCGGAGAACTGCAATATGGAGTTCCGCTGCGCACGATGCACATTCAGCCACAACAAAGGGGAATGCCCTTTAGGGACGGAAGAGGTAGAGGACAAGACGCTCCTCAAATGTGTACTCTGCGGAGGAAATGGACACCCCGCAACCTATTTGGGGTGTCCGCGAATCAAAGAGCTCCGTCAGAGAGTAAAGGATGTAAGGAACAAAAAAAAAGTAGAAGCCAGGCCAGTAGCCCGCGCTGTAGCTACTACTGTTACGCCTGGTATCTCCTACGCCCAAATGGTGTCAGGCAGACAACCGGCACAACAGACAGTGCCGAAGGTTGCCCCGGCTCCTATGGCCAGGCAATCTGAAGCTGAGCCCTCCATAAGGGATGTAATGTCTTCCATCCAGTCGATGCAAGCGCAGATGATTGCCTTGCAGAAACAAATGGTCGAACTACAGACCAGTTTCCTTACGCAGACGGCTAGAGTAGATTTCCTCTTCTCTCAGCTGCCTGCAGACAAGCGCGCTCAGATATAATGGGCTCACGCGAGGTAAGAACCCTTAAGATCCTAGCAGTGAATGTAAATTCGCTGATAAGGATCGAGCGAAAACTATCGCTCTCTAATTTGTTGCAAACTCACAAGCCTGACGTGCTGATGGTTAGCGAAACTAAGCTAAGCCCGACGCGCAATCTCAGGTACAAAAATTACCATATAATTAGAAGAGACCGACCACAATCCACTAGAGGTGGCGGGGTCGCCCTCTTGATAAAAAGTAACATTTATCATAAGGTTGTATATAGCAATGATGTGCGTAGATTTAGTGTGCTAGAAGCAGCGATTGCACGCATCTCTCTCCAAGGTGGAAAGAAGTTGTTCGTGATCGCTGCCTACGCATCAGAACCTCGAAACCCTAACTTTCTCTCTGAGCTCGAGGCTCTCTTCTCTAGCCTCCGATTAAATTCGGAAGAAAATTACTATATTTTAGCCGGAGATTTGAACGCTAAACATGGTGATTGGGGTAACACTGTTCCGAATGAGAGAGGAAGCGCTCTCTTAGAGTGGATGGAGCAGAACAATATCGAGTTCAGGCTAGATCTGCTTGCAACTGATAGACCATCCTTTCCTAGAAGCGGGTCCTATCTGGATGTGATGATAATAGACAGACGACTTACGTTACTAAACGTGGATCGACACACGAGGAACTGTTTAACTACGGTCGAGTACGACAGTGATCACTGTGGTCTCGCCGCGGTAATACAGCTTCCGAATAAGCTGGAGGAACTGGAGGAATATGTCCAAACGCATCCTTATAATTACAATAAGGCACGCTGGTCACGTTTCTCTAGAACCTTAGCCAGAGAAATAAGTTCGAGTGTGATCAATCCTCCTACGAACAGAAACCTTACGAACGAAGAGGTTGATGGGTACCTCATACAAATGGACGAAGCTATTCAACGTACAATGGACAAAACTATTCCGAAGGTAGCACATACCGATGATGGCGACATTTATCGGAATGCTACTATCGATGCACTTCACGTGCAAAAAAGTAGACTCTTGTCAAGGCTTAAACTCTTGTACAGGAGGTTTACAGATCCACAAAATGCGGAGATTCGCTGTCTGAAGTCACAGATCAAAGTACTCCAACAGTTAATTCGGCAAAATTACAGTCTATCTGTAAGCTTGCATTGGGGCAATAAGATTCGGGCTGTAAGAACCAACAACCCGAGCATGTTCCTGCAAGTAAATAAAATTTTTCGGAGGAAAGATCATAACGATATTCAGAGCGTTCGACTTGACAGAACACCAGACAACGCGAACCTACTGACTTCAGTTGGCATCAATCCTGATAGGGCAGTGCTTGACAACGACTATTTCGTAGTTGAGGATCCCCAGGAGAAGGTGAAAGCAATTGGTGCTGTTTTTCAGAAAGTGTATACGGTGAACGAGACTCATAGTCCGAATCACGACCTGGAAAGCGGAGCCTCGCTGAACCATGTCTCTCTTCGCAATGAAATAAGTCAATGGCGATCCGAGAACTCTGGCTTCACCAGGTTCAATGACGATTTTCCGGCAAATAATGTCGTCGCCGATGATGGAAACAACTCCATCCTTATTTCTAAAGACGAACTCCAAGGTATCCTCAACTCACTGAAGAAGAAGAAGTCAGTGGGAATAGATGGGATACCAAATATTGTTCTGCGACATTTACCCTCTGAGGCAGTGGACGTATACACAACTTTGTTCAACAATGCGCTGAGTAATGCATATTACCCGGTGCACTGGAAAACAGCTGTGGTACAGCCAATTCCGAAACGGGGCAAAGATACCTCCATTCCGACGAATCTCCGTTCTATAAGTCTTCTTCCGTGTATAAGCAAGGTATTTGAGAAGATAGTCATTAAGGCACTAAAAGAATGGGTTGAGGAAAAACAATTAATACCGGAAAACCAATTTGGCTTCAGGGCGGGGCACGACACCATTCATGCCGCGTCTAAATTGGTTTCCGACATTCAGTGGAATAGAAACAAAACACAGTGCACAGGAGCCTGCCTGATTGACATGGAAAAAGCATTCGACACCGTATGGCTAGAAGGTCTTTTCCTTAAGTTAGTCAGGCTCGGCATTCATAAAACATTGCTATATATGATCTATGACATGGTTACAGGCAGGAAGTTCGTTGTGAAAAATGGCAACGAAATTTCCACCACTGTGTTCCATATAAGAAATGGGTTGCAACAAGGGGCGGTTGGTTCGCCGATCTTGTTCAGTATATTCACTAGTGATCTTATAGGTTCTATGCCCAACTTAATAGCGTTTGCCGATGATCTAATCGCGTACAGATCAGGGCCAAAGGTAGAAGAAATAAATGGTTTGTTGCAGAGTGACTTCGATGCAATTCAACGATTTTGCGACGACTGGAAGTTGAAAATCAACTACCAGAAGTGTGAAACTATCCTTTTCAGAGCCCCGCTGTCCAGAGCCTCAAGGGACACGAAAATTAACTGGCGCAAGTTCGGCATAGTTGACCCACTGGGACAGCCATTGACCGTGAAGAATGTAGTAAGGTACCTAGGCATCTGGTTGGACCAGTATCTATATGGTGATATCCATGTGAATACAGCTCTGACCAGAGCTAAGAATACCTTCGCTATGGCAAGAGGGCTGTTTTACAGCAGCCAACTTGACACCAGAGTGAAGGTAACCTGCTACATGGCTCTTATCCGGCCGATCATGGTTTACGGTTGTCCTGTCTGGTTCAACGTGAGTCCTTCCCAAATGGAAAAGATGAGGGTATTCGAGAGGCGGTGCCTTCGGGTCTGTCTTCGTTTATATCGAACACCAGAATCGCAGTACAAAAAATTCTACCCCAACGAGGTTCTGTACAACGAGGCAAACCTTATAAGGATAGATAATTTTATTATTAAGTTGATTCGTAGTCACACTGCTCGAGCCATGACTTCAACCAACAGTCTGATCTTTGGGGCTTACTACCCAAATGAAATGTATCATAAACGGGTGCGTCTTAACGGCTTCATTCCACCTGAAGCTTTCCCCTACTTGGACACTCAAGGCCTGATTCAAGATAGGGAAGGCTGCCCTATCATCTTCCATGTCGTACGCCGAACAGTGGAAAGGCGACTTCAATACGAGCTGGACGTCGCTCGCAGCCACGAGGAACTCCTACGGTTCAGTAGAGCGATTTCTGCCCGCGACAGAGCAGTCTCTGCAAAGGAACGGCTATTTTATTGGTGGTTGCACCAGAACCAGCCTTCGGAGCCGCTAACTTCTTAAAATAAAAGACGGGGTAGTTGAGTCAGCAGGGCCAACTCGTATAGGTTAAGTTAGATCTAAGGCATTATAGACGAAAAAAATAATAAAAAAAAAAAATTAAAAATAAAAAAATAAACACAAAAAAAAAAAATAAAAAAAAACAAAAAACAAAAAATACAAAAAAAAAAACAATAAAAAACTTAAAAAAAGGTGCTCTACGGCGTATTAGATATATATGTTTAGCATATAGATAACATATACGCCCTGGGGTACGCGTCCGTAACGTTATACGGACATAGTTAAGATTTTAGTTAAGATTATTGTAAATAGTTAAATAGATTTAAGTTGTATGTTTTATTAGTGTATATATTTGAGTTAAGTTTTTTGTTAATTTTTAAGGTAGCATAGTTAGGATATAAGGGTTAAGTTAGGTTAAGAATAATACATTTTGAAATCCAAGTTTTTTTTTTAATTTTCTTGGACGAAATGAAAAATTATTATACGTTTTAATGCTAAACTTTACAAATATAAGAAGCCGAAAGGCATACGACAAAAAATCTAGATTAGCTTAGAGTACTCATGAAGAGTCAGTAAGTTAGAGTTAAGATCATTTGATTATACTTGTAAGCTAGTTTAAGTATTTTTGTCTAGCATGTAAGCAAATGAATTAAGGAAAATAAAAATGCACTGAAAAAAAAAAAAAAAAAAAAAAAAAAAAAAAAAAAAAAAAAAAAAACACGCTGCATTAAATGTGACGTGCCACTCCATGTAAAGTGTAATTTTTTTATTAATTTGATTTTTCCTTACTTATTTAAACAAAAGTTGCTGAGTAATAAACGACTTGAATTCATCAAAAGAAAATATTGTCTTTTGCTTTCATATGTGCCGAGTGTACTACATGTAGTACGGACTCAAAATGAAGATGAAAAATATTTTTTTTAAATTCTTTCTTCAGTTTTGTAATATAATCGGTCAGAATAAAGCTATTTTGGAAAATTATGATGATTGTTACACTAGTATGCCCGTCGGCATATCTGGGTTAGGATGAAGAAATACATGTGTGTTCTTACCAAACTAAATCTTTTCGGAACATACAAAAGAACCTTATTCGACATCACATCTCCCGTCAACTGTCAACGAAACATTCCCGCCTTTTTTGTCTGAACTGCGCGCCTTTTTGTCTGTTATCTTTTCTCCACCTTTTTGTTCACACATTTTTCTAAAAGTTTTCAAATAAATTGTTAGTTGCAACAGCTTAACAACGCTTAACGCAACAATGTGAGTTTCCGGACTGAATCACATCCCTGCTATCTCTCCCAACTCTTTGGTAATTCTCGAAAACCATCTTAAAAAGGGGGCCCCGATCTCATCTTCTACTATAAACCAGCTCTCTTGGCGCTAAGTGAAACACAGGTAGGTGAGAAAATCAACGACCGTCGGATTCAAATCTGCCTGGATATAGCTTAGTGCCTTTGTTTTTTTATTTACGTGCGAAGTGATGTTGCTTACTAACTTCAATTTTCACTGTTCCAATCCGGAATTTAATTTCCTGTGGTTAAAACTCCATGTCCGTAAGCAGTCAATCCACTACTGCTTTGTTTAAAGAACTCCAAACCTGAAGAGCAATTCAACTTTCAATGATGCGCTATCCGACTCCATCTCAAGAATTGTATCCCTGTATCCTCGCACTGAAATCGCTATTGCGGGCGGTTTCAATGTACACAATTCTACTAAGCTTCGACATTCACACCAGGCAACACCCGATGGAAGGTATGTTGAAATCTTTACTGAGGTAAAAAATTTGACCCAACTTGTGAATGAGCCAGCACGGATACCTGAAATTGCAGATCATACCGCCAACACCTTGGACCTATTTCTCACATCTCATCCTGAGAAATACTCAGTTCACAAATTGTTGCCTCTAGGCTAGTCAGACCTATTTCCAATACGAGGGTTGCCTTTTATATTTCGGGATTAGAGAACAAGAACAAGTATTAATCATCAAAACTAGCTTTACTGTTTTTCAAAACATTCCCCATTAAGATCTATACACTTTTGCATGCGTTTGAACCAATTGTCGAAGCACTTTTGCGCATCAGGCATCAACCGCTTCTTTAGATATCGAAAAACGTTGACCTTTCAGCTTATTGTTTCCGTACGGGAATAAAAAGAAGTCATTCGGTGCCAAGTCAGGACTATACATACGGCGGATGACTCTTCAAATCGATGTTTGAGTGCTCCAAATTGCAGTTGTTTGAGCCGATGTGTGAAAACTCGCATTGTCGTGGTGAAGAGTGATCCGTCTTCGACGGTTGGTTTTCCTGATTTCTCGGAAGACAACTGGCAAACAATTGGTTGTGTACCACTCAGAATTGACTGTTCTGCTTAGTTCTAGTGGTATGGTTGCGACATGTCCAGTTTTACGAAAAAACAGACGACCATTTGCTTAGTGATCCGTCTTCGGCGGTTGGTTTTCCTGATTTCTCGGAAGACAACTGGCAAACAATTGGTTGTGTACCACTCAGAATTGACTGTTCTGCTTAGTTCTAGTGGTATGGTTGCGACATGTCCAGTTTTACGAAAAAACAGGCGACCATTTGCTTTGGAGTGCTTCGTGCGCGAGGAACTTTTGTTGGATTTGGCTCATTTTGAAACACCCATACAGTCGACTTCTGTTTACTTTCGTTACTGACGGTAATCCACCAGACGAACACCGCGATCGTAATTTTGGAGCATTTCTTTCGACACGAACCTTATTTTGAGCGGTTCACAAATTGTGTGGGATCCAACGCAAACAAACTTTTTTGATAGTCAAATGTTCATGCAATATTGAATGTATGCTGGTCCTACTAATGCCTAAGGTTGTCTCAATCTCACGATAGGTCACATGACGATCGTGCAATATCAGTTGGCGCACAGCATCAACGGTTGGCGGAACAACAACTGATTTTGGACGACCTTCACGAAATTCGTCTTAGAGTGAACTACGACCTCGGTTGAATTTACCATACCATCGATAAACACTGGTCCTTGATGGAGCCTCATCGCCAAAAATTGAATTAAGTTCATGGATGCAGTGTTGTTGAGTTAATTACATTTTTTGGGCGAGATAAATCGTTTAAGTTACTGTAAACTTAACGTATAATTCCAAAAATGTCAAACTTTACGACAGAGCTTGCAGTTGCCAGATTGCAACACTAAGATTGCTCAATCGCGATATATAATAGGCAACCTTCGTACTCGTTCCAATCAGTAAGACAGCAAATCTCGAAAACAGTCTGCCTCTACGGCCTAAATAACTTTTTTAAGGATTTTAACTGGTCACTATGCTTCCTCGATAGTGACGTGGATGCCGCAGCTGATATGATAACAAAAATAATTTTGATCTTCATCCTCACAGAGTGAATAGTATCAAACCTAAGCCCAACGCGTGGCATGTCTCGAGCTGCAAGGAGGCTCGAGAGAAATAAGCTTCCGGATTTTCAAACCAACCCTTCTGAGGAAAACCGGAAGAAATTCAAAAGTGCCCGAAATGATTGCAATGCATTAATAAGACCTGTTAAATTCTCCTATGATCAAAAGTTGAGGCAAAAAGTTGTGCATTGTTCCAGTGAAACTAAAAACTTTTGGTCACTCGTAAAAAACGTAATTCCGCATCGTCGTCAATTCCAACGCTCATTTGTAATGACATTCCAACTGTCTGCTCTTTGGACAAAGCAAATCTGTTAGCTGCACGTTTTGCAGCCAGCTCAACGCTTTCAGATTGCGCTTTGTCCGCGCCTGTACTCGAGAGCGTAAATTTTTCCATGGGAAAGGTCCATTTTCGCACTCGTACAGTTGCAAGAGTACGTAAGGATATAAACGTGTACAAATCCGCGTTCCGGAAGGTATCCCCCCGTTCTTCTGAAGAGGTGTTCTTCTACACTGGCAAAACCACTGCGTAAGCTTTTCCATTTGTCCTACACTTGAGGGCGCTTTCCGAGTAAATGGAAAACAGCATTTGTCCCTAAAAAAGGCGAACCATCTTCACCCACCTCATACCAACCCATAACACTTACGTCCCTACTTTCCAAGGTAATGGAAGCGCTGATAAGTCGTCAGCTTTTGAAATATCTTGAAACCCGGATGCTTCTTAATGAATGGCATTACTTCTTCCGCAGCAACAGGTCCACTGGTGATTTGATGGCTTATCTCACCGAAATATGGAACCAATCTTTGCACAATGTAGGAGAAAGCAAGATCGTTGCACTTGATATTTCAAAAGCATTTGACAGAGTCTGGCATCAGGCTCTCTTGTCAAAAATACGTGCTTTTGGTGTCGATGAATTTCTTTTTCACTAAATTAGAAATTAACTTTGGGACAAGTTGTGTTGGATGAGTTCAAGTTTGATATTCACCATATTAATGCTGGTGTTCCCCAAGGCTCCGTCTTATCTCCGACATTCTTCCTCATTTTTATTAATTATCTCCTGTCTGTCACTTGTAATCCTATTCTCTCCTTCCTCCTGAGGACAGTACCTTCAGTTATTCATATTCGGTCCTCGGCTCTCGACCCTCCTCTTCCGCCATACACTTGGAACGGCAGCGTATGTTAAGCTCATTAATTCCCGATCTCGACAGCATACTTGATTGGGGTAAAACGAACAGAGTGGAATTTAATGCTTACAAAACTCTGTGCTGTTTACTGTCACTCAAGCGTTCTCAAAACAACCTGCCATTATCTATTAATGGCTCCTGCATTGTTGAAACTGAACGACTTTCCATCCTCGGTACGTGCATCAACTCAACACTAACTTGAAACGATCACATATTCGAGATCGCCAAAAATGCAGCGAAATGTCTAGGTTTCTTAAAGCGATACAAGAAATATTTCACCCCCTCTGACCTGGCAGCAATGAACAAGGCGTACATCCGCCCAAAGCTTGAGTATAACGCACCTATCTGGACTGGTGTTCCTAAGACCTCTCCTAAGACCTCTCTGCACCTACTAGATTGAATCCAGCAGCGAGCAATAATACCAATTGGTCATAATAGATCTGCGACTCGCTAGAACATCGGCGATATATTAATGTTTTTTTATCGCTATGTAAACAAAATTGCTCTAACGAGTTAGCCAGCTGCATTCCTCCCCTTCAAAAATTCACCCGCAGTACCTGCCTCGCAAGGAATGCTCATCCGTTCACTCTTAAACCCACTTTCGGACGTACAGTTTAAAGACTCGTTCTTTAGCCGCACCACACGAATATGGAATGCTCTTCCTAGTCAAACTTCCCCCCTCCCCTCATTCCAATTCACTGGCATTTCAAACCAATGTGCTGCTTTCTTCAGAAGACCGAAAGCTTTACATCTCTAAATCATTTTGCATTCATCGGAAAAGCCAGTAGTCAGTAGGAGCAAGTTCTGCAGGTTACCACTGGTGGGGTCAGACATCCCAACACTAAAATAACCACTTTTGAAGTGTCGAAACCAACTGATTTGTCGGTCGGAGCAGATTCACCATAAACCTTCTCAGTTCAACTGCCCTTCTCTTCCAATTAAAAACGAAAATAACACTTCTCGCAAATGCTGTTTACTTTAAATAAATCCAGGTGTCTAGAAGTGGAGTTGATACATACTAATTAATGCTGAGATATGTCACATATTTCCAATGAAGTAGGCAATCGCTTCCAAGATCAGCCACAACTTGAAGGTGGCGCCATCTTTTGGAAATGGAAATGGAAATGGATTTCAAACATTTATACGTTCAAATCTGTAACCGTCTAAAATGTGCAGTTATATATCAACACATTTTTTCTAGGGAAGGACATTCGCTTTACTTGGATAGGAACGTGTTCGTGTCATATTCGTGAGAGGGAGACTTCAAAATCTTAAAAATTTCAAAATGTATGATTCATCAAGAAGACTAAATTTAAGACTTTAAATTAACACGTCGAAACACTATTTTTTCAAGAAAATAAAAACTTCTAAGGCCCCAAAACCCAAGACCCGCATACCCAAACATCTCGAATCTACTGTGAACACAAAAACAAACACAAAAACTCGTGGAAAAAGACACATAAATTAAAATAGTTGCACGGCCCAAATCTCGACAAAACTGAAATTGATAATTTCTTTGATCAACATCCAAAAGGCAGAAAGGTAAAATGTTCCAAAATTATTAATATCTTAACAGCTCTAAATTTTTAAAAAACAAATTTCCAAATAACATGAAATTTCGAAAACCTAGACATCTTTGATAACTTAAAAATCCAAGAGATTGGATGAGATGCCGTCAGCCAGGTTTGAAATGTCAGCTACCTCAATAATTTAATTAGCAAGCAAATTTTTGAAGTTCGCAATAAGAATTGGAACTCCAAACTTAAAATGCTCGGAAAAAATGATAAGCTGTTTTGGACTATAGTAAAAGTTATCAAAGTTTTTGCCAGTTCTCAAATCTTCTTCTAAAGTGTTCCTTACAGATTCTGAAAAAGCAAATGGTCTTGCGCAATCATTTTCAAATAACCACGTCGTGGCTAGTGGTCTAAGTGACCAAGGTACACGCGACACAGTGCAGAACACTGTTCAGAATTATTTCGTGATCCCTTATTTCAATTCCCTTCTGCTGCTTATGTATCAGAAGACGACATCGCATTTTTCGTCAGCAACTTAAATGTTCGCAAAACAGGAGGGCTTGATCAGATTATAATAATTATTGGTGCGACAGTCCACAGGGGGACCAGGGCCTAGCTCGCTCATCAACTACTCGTGTTGTGCGCGCTACTGTTCTCTTACGAGAAGAAGGGACCTATATTTTTCTGCCGGCTCCGAACGGCGAAGTTTGAGAAGCTTTCTCTTGGACAGTTATTACTCTTTGAGTGTTGTCAACAGCTCGAAAGAGTTGGTGTCGTGAAAAATTCTAATTGTTTAGCCGGGAATCGAACGTTTACCCTTCGGCGTGTGAGCGTCGCACTCTACCCACTACGCCACGGCGGCCACTGCTTGATCAGATTGGAAACATCTAATTCAAGCAGCTGCCAAAAAGTAGAGTAAAGTTTTTAACATATTTTATAAATGCGTGTATCAAAATGGAATAGTTTCCTGACTCCTGGATATTAGCCAAAGTTATTCCTATACCAAAATCCGGCAAGCCTCCAGAAAATCCTGAAAGCTACAGGTGAATAAGTTTGCTTAGCAACCTTAGAAAAGTTTTTTTAAAAATTCTTAGAGAAGTGATTTTGAAACATGTTTCTGAAAACAATATATTCCCCAATGAACAATTTGGATTCAGGGCACACCACAGCTCCACCCAACTGGTATTAAGAATCTGCAATCATATCAAGTCAAACCGCGTTATAAGCAAATCAACTGGGATGGTTCTACTCGATATAGAGATACATTTGATAATGTCTGGACTTTTGTATAAATTGATACACTTCCGGTTTCCTTCTTATATATATAAAATTGTCCAAAGTTTCTTAACTCGTCATCGTTTCGTAGTTCAAGTGAACAATGGTGCCTCTGGCCTAAAATTTTTCAATCCTGGTGTCCCACAGGGTTCAGTTCTAGCTCCAATTTTATATAATATTTATGTATCAGACTTCCCAAAATTGCCAAGTTGTCACACTGTAATTGTTGCAAACGATACCGCCATATTGTCCTCACATGAATTAGCCCTCAATATTGAGAGCAATCTCTTAAATGTGATCAAATTTGTGGAAAAATATTTCAGCAAATGGAACATTAAATTGAATGAGCAGGCTACCATATCTTTTTTACACGAAAAAGAAAGCCCTACTTTGATCTTACAAGGCAATTGCACTTAAATGGATTGTCTATGAATTGGGAAAACTCCGTACGTATAAATCTTGACACGAAACTAACTTTTAATGATCACATTAGTAAACCAATTAAAAAGGTAGGGGTAGCAACAAAAATGTTATACCCATTTATAAATAGGAAATCGTTACTTTCACTTGAAAATAAAATGATTATATATAAGCTGACTTTTCAGGCCATTATGCTATTTGGGTGTCAAGTATGGGGTAACTGTTCGAAATGTCACATAAAAAGATTGCAAGTATCTCAAAATAAACTTCTTAAAATGATGTTAAATTTGCCTTGGCATCACTCAACAAAAGATGTACACATAAAAGCGAATGTTAAATTGATTTCTGATAGGATATAGAAACTGATATTAAAATTCTAAGAATCCTGTAGTTTTGTTGAAAACCCGGTTATTAATATTCTAATACTTAATTTCAAGTGTTTATTCAATGTTACTGTGTTATATTATTTTATTTGTTTATTTATTTATTTATTTATTATATTTATTTTTTTATATATTTATCTAACTATTTATTTGTCTATTTACTATATTTTACTATTTAATTTACTTATTACAAAACTTGTGGTCGCCGTGGCGTAGTGGGTAGAGTGCGACGCTCACACGCCGAAGGGTCTAGGTTCGACTCCCAGTTCAACACCAATTTTTCTAATATTTTACGGAACCACCTCTTTCGAGCTGCTAACAACACTCAAAGAGTAATAACTGTCTAAGAAAGCTTCTCAAATTTCGCCGTTCGGAGTCGGCAAAAAACTGTAGGTCCCTTCTACTCGTGAGAGAACAGTAGCGCGCACAACACGAGTAGTTGATGAGCAAGCTAGGCCCTGGTCCCCCTTTGGACTGTAGCGCCAACAATTATTATTATTATTATTACAAAACTTGTAATTACTAAAATTGTATTGTTCACTGTTTATATACTTTCTTTTTTTTTCACATTTTCCTCCAAAGTATTATCATTTTATTTTGAAAAACACAATTTTGCATAATGATTTGTAAAATATTATAGAAGAAAGATATTACAATATCATATCTCTAGACTGTAAAATGTGCGGTAACAATACTTATGTATGTCAGCAATATTATGCGAAATAAAAGACATATCCATCAATATTAAAAATCCAAGACTTGAAATTCCCATCTGTCGTAATTCATTTGCTTCTGTTGCTTCAGAAACCCCGAAATCCAAATGAAACTGACTACGTGGCAATATCTCAAACGACTCAACACCGAAAACGATTCATCATTCATGATGATTGGTCACTAAGCTCGCCTCCCTTTCAGGATTCCAAATCGAATTCCCAACAAAATTCAACTCGCCAAATTATTGCACACCCCAGTTAAGCCCTTCGAATTACATGACAAGTCCTCGATTCGCCATTAAAATTCCAAACATTTCCAAGACCTGGAATTCAAATGTACATTGCATCCGTTCCGCCTTCGAGTGAATACAAGCAACTAATGAACAAATGCCTCATCGCCGCAGTTTAGAGTGTGCCCTGACCCAATTAAAGGGTTATTACGACCACTCTCAACGGCTTTTCGGCATCCATTTGCATATCTTAATGCCGAAAGCGCTTGCATTTGCATCTTCGGCCATTATTTACGTTTGTGTTAAGCTGTCCATTTAAACGTTCTAAGTGGCACACCCCATCCATGGCCACTCACGTGCTTGATGCCAATGATAATTGGCTTCAGAGTGCATTTATATGTTGGCATATATTCGATACAAGCTACAACTCAAAAGCGGATTACCGGCGGCTCCGACATGCGTATGCGTTCAGTGTTTCTCAGACGATATGTCGTCGACTGTGGACTGCGAGGAATGGAAACAAAGAAGTCAGAGTGCGTTCTCTTAATCGGATGAACACCGTTTTCCAATGGAGTATACTTTAAACTACAGCGACAGGTTGAGAGATAAGAGTTAAGGGCAACAAAAATTTTCACACCACAGCTGATGGTTGACGGTCATCGTCAATTTATCGGTTCATATGCATAAACTCGTTTCTTGTTTTCTGGCTCGGGTCATGTTGGTGTCTGGGTGATTTTATTTTATTTAGAAAGAGAACTGCTGAGAAATTGAAATGTCATGTTTTTTTCACTGCTGTTTACACAGTATTCACATGCACAGCACAAATAATAGCGGCTCTTAATGAAAATGACTTAAAGTTGACGCGCCTAACTGTAGGCTATATTCTAGAACCACACTCTTACATAGTGAGCCAAATACTGGGCTATAAGCAAAATCGTTAAACTTAAAATTTACAGTCCGCACAAAATATAGGACAACATGTAATTTCACAATTAGTTTTAAAAGGATAATGTTTAACCCATTTATTCCCATGGTTGCGTTAACGCAACACTTAAAAAAAAAACATTTCTCACTAGGAGGTCGACATTTCTGAGATACTTTTAAGTACATTACATTTACGAACATCTGGTTCTGCATATCAGATTTTTTTTACAGAAGTAATACCACTTGGAATTTATATTACATTTAGTTAAAGCTAACAAAAGTCCAAGAAAAACCTAACCTTTAACCTTTATAAATTCTGTAAATTCTTATGTTTCTCCATTTTGTTCATAAATCTAAAGATATTTCGTAAAAAATATTCTGCTAATGGCAGTAATTTAAAAAAAAATTACATTTACTCTCCATAAGTACTTTTAATAGACTTGGTTTAGTTACGTTGCGACAATCGCTGAAATTTTAGTGGGCTCTGAAAAAAAAGTTATGACTGACAGCTTTCTTGTCTACGTCAGTTTTTTATTCAAATATTTGTGGTGCTTTATTGTGCTCATTGTTCTGAAGTTGCAGGTTGTTCCATTAACCATTGTACATAATGGTATGTACCATATGTATAGTAATTTTTTAGGGTCATACGAATACATTTATGACACATATGTGGTTTCTGATAATTGTTTTAGAGTAACAAGAAATATCGCGATGATCCCAAAAGGCCTTTGACTCTGAGAGAACTTGAAGCAATTGTTGAAGACATCGATATGGATGAGGAAAAAGACATTTGTTACATACCACCCTAAGTCGATGATCATTCATCATTATGATGAAGAAACCATAAATGATGATATTATAGTCGTTTGCCCGGTTCACAAGAAAGGAGAC
>OY019134.1:39219174-39282582 GCA_955652365.1 Eristalinus aeneus | reverse complement strand
TTTATACGCATTGCCTCAATGTTGCGTTAACGCAACACTAAAAGAGAGGGCGTGGTTGATTGAAAATAAAATAAGAAAATATGCACAATTTTTATAAACAATTAATAAAATGGATATATATTAAAATATTGGTCATTTTCTGACTATTAATGTAAATGGTCCTAATTGGGTTAATGACCTACAGTACCTCACAAAATTAAGCAAACACTCACAGCTTACACATATTTTTATCTTTTGCACCTTACAAAAAGTAGTTAGTTGTACCGCCATGGCGTAGGGGGTAGAGTGCGACGCTCGCACGCCGAAGGGTGTAGGTTCGATTCTCAGCTCAACACCAATTTTTCGAATTTTTCACGCCACCACCTATTTCGAGCTGCTGACAACACTCAAAGAGTAATAACTGTCTAAGAAAGCTTCTCAAATTTCGCCGTTCGGAGTCGGCAAAAAACTGTAGGTCCCTTCTACTCGTGAGAGAACAGTAGCGCGCACAACACAAGTAGTTGATGAGAAAGCTAGGCCCTGGTCCCTTTTTGGACTGTAGCGCCAGCAATTATTATTATTATTATTATTATTATTAAATGCAGTTCGAATTGACATATTTCAATTGCTAAAAACCATAAACAAAAATATAAAGTAAAAAATGGAAGTAGAAAACCGAAGGTAAACCTAATTTTACTTTGGAACTTCGTAAATTTCGTTTTAAAATATTCAAATACCCAATTTTGTCCATAGCATTTTATATAAATTCGAACTTTCCACAGCCTTTTAAGCCATACAACCCCGTGTTGTATGGTTGACTTTATAATTTTAGCTTTGAGATCTGTATTTGGTTCCCTCCAAACAACTTGTTTGCCATCAGACCCAAATAAATTTATTTTTGTTTCATCTTAAAACAAAACACCTTCCCAAAAGCCTTCCGGGTGGTTTACATATTGTCCAGCAAACTTCAATGTTTTCTTCTTATTAACTAGGGAAATGTACGGCTTTCTTCAGGCGATCCTGCATGTACGGCTTTCTTCGGGCGATCCTACCATTTAAATTATTCTTTCTCAAAACTCTGCGAACGGTTTCCATTGAAAGAGGCTTATTAAATACGGATGACACCTCAGCCGTCATCTTCCGAATGTCCGAACAATATACCGCTCGTTTTGTTCTGAGAGCAATTTTTTTCTTCCCCTTAGAGGTCTGTTTTTTAGTGTCCCTTCATATCTACAATTCTTTATTATTTTTTGTACCGTTCATGCGATCACCCTACAGTTTCTCCTATTTTTCGCATCGACTTCCCCCCGCAAAATAGCTTAATTATAAGCATTCTCGTTGACAAAGTAGTCTGTATTCGCATGTTTTGCATATTTTCGCACAAAGAAGAGACTATCAGTCTTTTCAGTTCAAAAGCGTGTGCAGAAATGATCATCGAGGACTTCTTGCTTCATTCCTGAACAAATTTTCATGTATCGATTCTGCGAAGCTTGTGTAAGTTAACGACACAAATATTACATTCCACGCGACATCTGAATGACATCCGTTCTCACACCATGATCTACAAAACATCATCTTCAAGGTTGCTGACAATGGACATTCTATTACGTACCGATGCATCGGAACAGCGTACTAACGGATTGCTATTTGACCCGTACCAGCCACCTATGGGAACGTCGTACGAACAGCGTGTCACTTGATCCACATCATCCACCGCATCATCCAGCAGCAGAATTTAGTATTTAAGGTAGTGTAAGGAAATTTAGAGATATAGTTCATTTTAACGTGTAAGGGAAACCGCTGCCCTACAGCGGGAAAATTAATAAATATTTTTTTTAAGTAAATTAATGTAAAATAGTTTAATTTGTATAACGCACACATGACATCTGTATGCTCAATTTTGTGTGTCGATTTCAGGGGTTGTTTCCTTTTTCATGCGAAAAGTACCGGTAGGAAGTCGCATGTCTGTGAATTTGGCATATACTCTTGTTTAAGATACACTTACACAGTACGGCACAATAAGTTTAGTAACCGAAAGCACCCACTCTTAATTAGTTTTAACCAAATAAACAAATATATTCTTTTAGTAACTCCAATATATATTTTAAGTAATAACTAATAGTAACAAAATTACAAAAGAAAGTAACAAAGACAACAAAAATAAGCGAACATTTCATTTTAAAATACGTTACAAAAGTAAGTATACACATCACAGAAAAAAAACAAAAAAGCTGAAATAATGAATTATGATGAAAAACTAATACCTAGTAGTATAGCCTTTGGACTTAATGACGGCACTTAATCTAGATGGCACTGAATTAACGAGATTTTGGGCCACGTCAGTACTTATTTTGGCCCATTCCTCTTGGATAACGGCCTTAAGCTGATTTTTGGTTTTAATGTCATGTTTTCGTATTTGGCGTTCAAGATGATCCAATAAATGCTCAATGTCATTTAAATCTGAGGATCGGGGAGGTGTTTTCAGTTGATTGAGCACAAGGTATAGCAGCCATTCTTTCACTAAATAAGAATTGTGCTTGGGGTCATTGTCTTGTTGAAAGACGAATGACTCTTCCAATCCCAATTTATTTGCACTTTGGCCAAGATTATTTTTGAGGATGCTTAAATAATCAGAGCGTTTCATATTTCCTTCCACAAATACTAAGTTACCGACGCCAGATGCTGTCATACACCCCCAAACCATAATGGAATCAGCACCATGATAAACGGTGCCAGCCATATTTTCCGGGCTTAACTCCATATTCGGTTTTCTCCATACTTTGATGCGCCCATCTGAACCGTAAACATTAAATTTACTTTCGTCTTTAAATATTGCTTTATTCCAGAAAGTAATGTCAGACGTTGCATAGGTTTTGGAAAATTTTTTCACGGTTGACATTGCTGAGGAAAAGTTTTTTCCTGATTCCATTATATCCGGCCTTATGCAAGATACGGCGTATTGTTTGTGGATTGCATTGCTTTCCTGTTTCTTCAGCAATATCTGATAGTAATTTTGGGACACTTTTTTTTCGGATTCTTCTTTACTTTTATTGTAATAATACGTTAATCAGCCTCAGTAAAAACACTGGGACGTCCACATCTAGGTCGATTTTCGGTTTTACCGTATTTTTTATAATTTTCTAAAATTTTTTGAACCGTTGCAGGGCTTTTGTCAACCAATTTTCCTGCTTCTTTAATTGATTTTCCTTCTTCCGAAAATTTGATCACCGAATTTTTAAGGTCAATCGACAGTTCCTTACCACGCGCCGCCATATCTAGCAAGTGCATAGGAATTCATTAGATAAAATCCTTCAAAATCATTTTTTTACTCAACTAATAGATTTCTTGAATAATTTAATTCAAAAAGAACAAGGTTCTAGCTATACGTGTGAACTGATCGACATTTTGTATCGAAATACTGCGACTGTATACTTACATTTCAAACGCTGTTCAACATTTGTTCATGAGAAAACTATTCTCCTCTCGAAAAAACGGAACAAACACCGTTATTTCTGCTTTAGAGTGCCTGTGCAAATGTCAAGCAACATATATGACGTATTGTGAGTAATGTTTCATTTGAAATAAACTGTTTTCTTTATAAGTTTGTTAGACGCGCATAGGTGTATACTTACTTTTGTGACTAAGTGTATGTATTCAGTTATGATTGTATACCAAAAAAATAAAACAAAAGAATGGTCGGCCTTAAAACAGCACGAATATGAAGTAATGACAGGTGTATGCTCAATTTTGTGAGGTACTGTTTATCCTTTTTTCTTATACCTCTCTGCGCCCCAGTAAAGCCACAGTGGTTTTGTACTGGATGCCTGAAGAAGTTTCTAGAAAATCCTTAATTATTAGAAAAAACTGTAGAAAACACCCCGAAAAAAACATAGCACCTTTTCACAAAAAAGGAATTTTAGTCGCGTTTTGGTAAACAACTGTGAAGGAAATCAAAGAAAATGTCCCATTCTGTGATTTTATTTTTTTGAGAGCGCCAAAAGTTGTAATATGGGTGGAGGAAAAAAAACTAGTGCCGAAATAAAGGTTATTACAAAACTGCACCAAGAAAATGTCAAAATTGCGTATATTGCCGAAAAACTGGAAAGAAGCCGAAAAGTGATTTCATATTTCCGCAAAGACCCTGAAAATTACGGAAGGAAGAGTAGCCCAGGGCGTCCAAGGGCTATCAGTGACAGAGATTGGCGCGCAATTCTAAGAGTTGCATTGAATTCGGGCTTAACGGCTCGCAAGATCTCTGAACAAGCAGGTGTCACGACCAATGTGAGAAACGTCCAAATACTATTGAAGGAGTCTCCAGTTATTCAGCGCAAAAAAATTAAGAAGAAACAACAACTTACGACAAAACACAAAGATGACAGGGTAAAACATGCCATGGAGCATATTCATTGGAAAAAACGATGGCGTCGGGTAGTATTCACGGACGAGAAAAAGTTTAATCTCGACGGTCCCGATGAACTGGCATATTACTATCACGACTTAAGAAAAGAGGAGACAACATTGAGCCGTCACCTACATAATGGAGGAACTGTTATGATATGGGCTGGTATAGGATACCATAGTTAAACTGATATAAAGTTCGTACCACAAGGAATGTATTGCAAAAAGTACCTGGATTTGATTGCCGATGAAACAACAGAATCAACTGCTGAAATTTCGGACTTGCCGCTTATTTTTCAGCAAGACAATGCTGCGGTGCATATGGCGAAAATTGTTAAAACATACTTTTTAAATTAACGTTAATGTTTTAGATTGGCCAGCACGATCGCCAGAAATAAATATTATTGAAAACTTTTGGCGTCTTCTTGCCAGCGCCGTCTATGCCGAAAACAGGCAATACGAAAGTGTTAATGAGCTTAAACAAAGCATTTTATCAAATTGTCGCAAATTACCACAAAAAAAATTAAAAAATTGTTTAAATCTTTACCAAACAAAATGGTAGAAATAATAAAAAAAAATGGAGGAACTACTCATTGTTAAGAGTGAAAAGAAAATGAGTGGTCGCCGTGGCATAGTGGGTAGAGTGCGACGCTCGCATGCCGAAGGGTCTAGGTTCGATTCCCGACTAAAGACCTCGAATTTTTCACGGCACCACCTCATTCGAGCTGCTGACAACACTCAAAGAGTAATAACTGTCTAAGAAAGCTTCTCAAATTTCGCCGTTCGGAGTCGGCAAAAAACTTTAGGTCCCTTCTACTTGTGAGCGGACTGTAGCGCGCACAACACGAGTAGTTGATGAGCAAGCTAGGCCCTGGCCCCCCAGTGGACTGTAGCGCCAACAATTATTATTATTATTAAAAGAAAATGAAATAGTAATACATGATATTTTTTTTAACTACATGCTACAAATGTGCTAACTTTTTTTCGCACTAAAATTTGGTATTTTTTTTATTTCCTCTGTACTACATTACTTTACTCCAAAAAACTTTATATATGAATAAGAGGTACACTCAGTTCTCTTTTTATGCGGTAGATACGTTCCAAAACTAACCGCACAAAAAAAAATCGCATAAAAAAATACACTAATGTAGTGTAAAAGAAGGAATGTGTTCCATTATTTTCAAAAACGCATAAAACCAAAAAATTATATAAAAAAAGACATTAATTACATTATATAATTAGGGTTACGTTCCAAAAATTTTTAAAAGTTCATAGGACCAAAAAATCGCAAAGAAAAGTCGATATCAACTAATAAAAAATGAGGATACCTGAGAATTTTTGAACAGAGTATAAAGTTTTGGTAAATTCAAATCAAATACATAACATTACTTTATTTTTAATTAAATATATTTATTTCACATTACTTTAATTAGTAGTTTTATAAAAATTTTATATTTAGTCATTTTCTTCACTTTCTGATAACACCCGCAACCTTTTGTGAACTGGAGCGAAATCATTTTCATCACTGGAATAGACAGTCAGTTCATTTTGTGACGAGATTGCTACTGCATCAATAGATTCAACGTAAGTTTCGCCTGCTGAATGTTCTCCTGATTTGATAAGAAAATCAGTTATTAAGCTTTGCGAATCTTTCCATAATTCTTTATGAAGTTCTTGATACCCAGAAATGCACAAGTGATAATTCATTCTTACACAAATAGCATTGAGCATATGTAACTATTGTTTGCTTGCTCTGTATAGAAGAAATATTTAAAAAGGGGAATCCCATACAAAATACTATAGAAAAACAACGCATAACTTCAAAATCTTGTACAAAAAAATCAGAATTAGATTCTCAGGAAAAATCGCATAACTTCAAAACCGCAAAACTTTTATATGCAAAATTCGCATAAAAAGAGAATTGAGTGTATTCAAATTTGTGTTCAAAAATAAATGCACTGTGTTTGTTTTGTGTACAAAAATAAAAAAATGCTAAAAAAACGAATTGTGCTATATTTTATTCGCGCACTGTAGAACTGGAAGAAGTTAGAAAACAGTATCACTGACTCAGTCAAGGTGGAAACTCGTTGACTGCATTCACCAACTCAAGCGCCTCGAGGAACTATTCTTCAGCTTCAGACAGACTAAAAAACGCAGGACTTACGTTTGAGTGTGAGATGTCAGACCTTTCATCCCATTGTCTGCTGAAAATCGAAAACGCCGTGTGTCCGAAAATACAACAAACGTGCCAAGCACCAGCACAAAGGCGAACGACGTATGACTTATGGCATATGCAATTTGTTAAATACTTGGGATAGAAAGCAGGAGTATTTTCTTTTTGCACAGATTGTAATTTAATCCCACGTGGGAGCGATTTTACAAAATTTGGAGTAGCAATAATCTTCATGTATGTAGCCCGCTAGTCCGCAAAGGTCGGGATTAGGATCCTTTGACACCTTGTGCCACAAAAGTTCGTCAAGAATACTTTACAATACCTAAGCTCACTTTCGTTGCCGAATATGTGTCACATCTGAAGACCCATCCAAATTACGCCACCTCGCCACCGGATCGAAAAAGGTAAACACCGACCCGTCCCGTCTGGATTGCTTGCTACGTAATTTATGTCGCATCATGCACTCGAGACCTTCGACTCTGATAAACCAACCAGCAAATGTCCGTGCCCCAGCAAACGACTCGTTGCTCGTTCCTCGCTGCCTGCGCCGGGACTGCCGAAGAAGACCTGCAGTCAATCTCGAAAACATGGCACACCATCGACATGTGTTATCATTATGCAAATGCAGCAGGAATGATGGCGTCGCTCGGTGAAGTGAAACCTCTTTGGACGGCAGTAGTCGCGACAGTGAGGAGGTTGAGCGAAGTGATAAAAGTCTCCATCGTTGTAAACTCTGTCCCGGGGCCATAGGAGTTGCTGGAGTGTCCAGTAGCATATGGAAACGCGTCGAGAATGCACGATGGGCTGTGATGATTAGGAGTGCAAATATGTGCGCGCCTTCGGGCAGCGGAGTGCAGTTGCCTGAGGTTAAAAATAAACACATCTGCCGGACGGATTGGTGCACGTGCATTATCCAAGTAACCTCAGCAGTTTTATTCACATCCCCGGATTTGCAGGACGTCCGGAGTTTGTTTGCCTAGGGGCGTCTGAAACGTGCCAAGACAGGCAGACAATGTGTAAAGACAATTACAGCCGAAGTAGGGTGAAGCCCTTTTCTCTGGGCAATAAGATGTCGTGTGGATTGGGGGACTTTTTTTCGTAACAATGCGAAAAAATTCAGTCTAAGCCACATAAACTCTCAGATAACCTCTCGACATTTCGAATGACTGCACAGATCAAGTGATGCGCAGGTAATGGCGTGGTGCTAGATCTTGGTGCCCGTTCAAAGACCAATGGGCTATGAAATTAATTCCCATCTTGACTGTTTGGTAGTGGCTTTACTCTGAGGAAAAACATGTTGTTTGGTATGAAGAAGTTTTCTTCGCCCAGACATGATTCTTAAGGACTCAGTGTGAAGTTGCTTTGCAACCATGAGAGCCAACAAATGGCTGAAGTTCTAGTAATGCGCTTTGAAATGGGAGTGACTGCCCTGCAGGAACAAATTTAGTCCTGTGTAAACTTCCATACATATGAACAGGTTTGACTTTACGACTTCCAATGTCTGTTATGCCTTTTAGTGAATGATCAGTTCTAGGAGAGGAGGGCTGAAAGATTGGAAATGCTTGGCATATCAGGGTGTACACAAATACAAATTTCTGTGTGGGCCGAATAACAAAGGTGTTTTTTTTAAAGGTAAAAAACATAAACGTGGCAACACTTTTTTAACTGGTGGCCATTTCATCAACTGCCAAGTGATTCGTTTTAAGTTTATTTTGACATTTCAGATTGACGGATGGATTCCGTTAATTGATTAAAAGAAAGGTATTAATTTTTATAAGGGATTCTTGTTTAGATATGAAGCTTACATTTGTGGTCGCCGTGGCGTAGTGGGTAGAGTGCGACGATTCCCAGCTCAACACCAATTTTTCGATTTTTTTTTTACGGCACCACCTCTTTCGGGCTGCTGACAACACTCAAAGAGTAATAACTGTCTAAGAAAGCTTCTCAAATTTCGCCGTTCGGAGTCGGCAAAAAACTGTAGGTCCCTTCTACTCGTTAGAGAACAGAAGAGCGCACAACACGAGCAGGTGATGAGCAAGCTAGGCCCTGGTCCGCCTTTGGACTGTAGCGCCAAAAGCTATTTTTATATGAAGCTTACATTTGGTTGAATCTGTTAAAAAACAAAACTGAAGTATTTGAAGTAATGACAGCACACAAGCGTATGTTGAGATACCGTTATATTAAAAAAAAACTGTTTCTTATGGATTGGTGGTATAATTGGTCTGTCTAGCTTTAAAAACGATACTGGTCGGAACATTACTGTCAGTGAAGACTGTTACAGAGCACCGACTAAAGACATGTAATAATAATAATAATACTTTTTGGCGCGACAGTCCACAGGGGGACCAGGGCCTAGCTTGCTCATCAACTGCTCGTGTTGTGCGCAGACATGTGTCGCTAAGTAATTGAACAGCCATAATGTGCATAGTCTGCGCTTTCATAAAGACAGTCCATCATAACACAGAGCTCGAGCAACGTTTGTTTTAAAGCAAAAATTTGGTAACCGCCGCACAGTGGTGCTCCACCGGAAAAAATACGTAAAATAAAATTATTTTCTCGACCTGAGTGGTATTAATTCTACATATAATAAGAAAAGACAAAATTTTGTTGACTTGTAATAAGCCGTTTCGGTGTACGACTAGTTCAAAGTTGGGACTTTGAAATTTTAAGAGTTAAACTTTTTTTTTTCAAGAAAATTCGATGTGGCGTATTGTCTATAAAGAGACACGTTGGAACGTAATGTTATATTTATTTGACAGGGCGTACATATAGTCTTCAATCTGCATCACCAGGTTTTCATTTTGATCATTAGGTTTCTAAACCACGATTCTGTTGAGGCCACCTTCTGCGGGAAGTACGTCCATGTCTGTGGAGCATAACACAAGTGCTCCAAGAGGCTCCGACCGGAAAGCACATTTTTATGAAAGCTTAGAAAATTCTCAATCAATGGTGCAAAAATAAAAATTCACTTTTTTGAAATTTGGGAGAACGAGTCGTTTAAGAGGAGCAATCTCGAGCATTTTGTGGCATTGTTTTTTTTATTTTCCTACGATTTCCCATCTAATGCTTCTATCGCGCAAATATCAGGGGCATGAACCACTAAGTAGTAAAGCGCAAGTCTTAATAATAATTGTTGGCGCTACAGTCCAAAGAAGGACCAAGGCCTAGCTTGCTCATCAACTACTCGTGTTGTGCGTGCTAATGTTCCCTCACGAGTAGAAGGGTCCTACAGTTTTTTGCCGACTCCGAATGGCGAAATTTGAGAAGCATTCGTAGACAGTTATTACTCTTTGAGTTTTGTCAGCAGCTCGAAAGAGGTGGTGCCGTGAAAAATTCGAAAAATTGGTGTTGAGCTGGGAGTCGAACCTACACCCTTCGGCGTGTAAGCGTCGCACTCTACCCACTGCGCCACGGCGACCACTGATCCTTCATGCTCTATCGACCATTTTTTGACAGCAGGAAGCACTGATATTATATGCAAAATTTCATCAAGATCGGTCAGCAGGTTGAAAAGTAACAGATTTTTTTTCCGTCTTCCCCATACAATGGCTGTACAGTGCGCCGTCTTCCAATGCTTTGTAAATATCTCTACCACCCCTTCCAACAGACGACGCAACACAATATTCGATATTCCGTCTATTCCGGTGAATTGTTTGTTCTTCAGACTCTGATAAATGTCTTCGAGATCCACCTTCGATATGAGTATGGCATTAAAGCCACCTTGGGTGACGGCACTAACTGTCTTAATCATGGAATCTGGTGAAACCATGATTCTCAGAAAGCCATTGCAGTATTTCACTTCGAAGGTAGAAATGGTTAAGCAAGGTTTACTTCTACAAGCCGTTGACCGTTGTTTCTAACTTTCCTTGAGCATACTCAGCAACGAAGAACTCCTGGTCCAGCACGGGATTGATACCAACTGACGTGAAGGATTAAGACTCGTTACATCAATTTCATTAATGGGCAGCATAAAAGGAAAATAATAGTAATTTACAGCATTTAAACAGCTCTCATCTTCGCTGTAAAATTTTTCTTTCAAAATTCGAAAACTTTTTCTCGTGTAATGAATTGTTCTCCTGTCACATACAGACTTAGCGTGAGTAGTAGTAGTAGCAGCAGTACCAGCCGAGTGAAAAAGGCATTTCCAAAATGTCATGATTCTAGAAATATGAAAAAAAAAATTTTGACAAACTAGTGCTTAAATTTTTGCATCACAAACTGTGGAAAGTTGCCTGTTTTTTCCAATCAGCTTTTTTTGCCTTTCTTCTAAGACCATGGAATTCCCACTGAAAATCATCGAGGGCCCCACAGCTGACGCTGTTGCGCTGCTTTTTCAATTCGGTTTCTTAATTTTGAAAGCCATGTCCACACAACAGCCAAAACTTGTCAACGAGTCAGATTTTAAGACCTTGCCTACTAAGAATAGCTGATAGACACAGAATGCCTTGCTTCATAAAAAATTTGTACCCGCTAAGCATGGTCAACCATGCTTTTCTCTTGATTTGACGCCAACTTCGTTTCAGCGTCTACCAGTAATTTTTGTTTTCTACTTTTAAAAGCAGCAAGCAGAAAAGCATGACTTCGGTAACCATTGAGACGTCCTCGAACTTTTATACGACGATGGCAATAGGGTGTAATTCGGCGTCGTTTAGTAAATATGTTAATAATAATAATAATAATTGTTGGCGCTACAGTCCAAAAGGGGGACCAGGGCCTAGCTTGCTCATCAACTACTCGTGTTGTGCGCGCTACTGTTCTCTCACGAGTAGAAGGGACCTACAGTTTTTTGCCGACTCCGAACGGCGAAATTTGAGAAGCTTTCTTAGACAGTTATTACTGTTTGAGTGTTGTCAGCAGCTCGAAAGAGGTGGTGCCGTGAAATATTAGAAAAATTGGTGTTGAACTGGGAGTCGAACCTAGACCCTTCGGCGTGTGAGCGTCGCACTCTACCCACTACGCCACGGCGACCACTAGTAAATATGTTACCTTCTTTTTCAAGAGCTGATGTAGAAGAAGTTTTCCCATGCCGCAAAGATGCACTGGATTGTCCCTTCATATTTTACAATCCCCAGAGTTGTGTACGGTCACACAAATGATTCACTCCCTGACGGAGAGACACATAAACAGGGGCTTCTGTTAATGCTAGAAGACCGAACGGAAATACACAAAGAGTACACACAAAATCAATAATCTCCTCACAGCAACACTGGTGGTAACTTCTCCAACGGATTTTGTTGCACTTATGCTTGATCGCCGCTTTAGTACTCCCCGTTCACAGCGAAACGCATTCCATCTGTGTATGTTTATTTTGCAGCGCTCAGTGCTCCATACCAGCTAAGAATTCTTGGTCTATAGTCAGTGGAATTGAACATTTATTTCAATTTACTCATTTTCTTCTCCTCCTTCGACAGCGGAACGCAATGAAAGTCCACAAATCTGTACGAACGACTGAGAAGAGGCAATGGACAGAATCATCTGCGCCCCTGAACCGACAAAGCAAAGTGAAACTTGCTTGCGTTGAGGAGACAACAGTGAAACAGAGAGAGCGAAGAATTCTGGTGGAATTTCATTTCCCAAATGTCCAGCCTTCGGAAACGGTTTTTCGGAAAACAAAGAAAGTCTGGAGATATTTCTCGATTACTCCAGGTTGCCACAGTGTCTCGAAATATAAAGAGCTTTTCTCGCAGTAAGCGAGACGGAGGGAGGCGCATACCATATGAACGGCATGACACGATGAAATTGAGAACTGACTGAATGCAGGTGAACAAGGCGATTGGAGACTGTAACCAAAGTCGATGTAGACGAAATGGATGCGGGCACAGCGGGCAGTCTGGTGTGCGTCGTCTGAGGTTGGATCTGATGCGGAAGGAACGCAAATTGAATTCTATCATTTCCAATTCGATTTTCTGAACTTAAGCTGTGCAGTTGATAGGACTGACAGTCGGTCGAGGATTCATATTGCTTTGGTCATTGATTTAGGCGGAAAATGAATGTTAAGGACTGTTGCAATGAATTGTAGCTGTAGCATTTGACATTAGCAAAAAGTCAGAATAGAAATGAACAAGAGCCTGATGAAACATTCTTCTATTCATCTACTACGGCATTTTCCTGAGCAAGTGGTCTCTTTCCAACATGAAAGAGGAATGTTTAACAAACTCCTTTTTGTTGTTCAGTGGTAAACATAAGTAACATTCTTAAGAAAGAGTGTTGAATTTGCTAATCGGCAGTCTAATAGAAACATTTCCACCGTTTTCTTGAAATAAACTGCGTGGCAATACAAAAGAAGAAAGAAGTGAAAAAGAAAGATATCAGAAGAGAAGCAAAAGTCTCACAGCGGCAACCCTGATCATGAGTTATGACCGCTAGAACCTTCGTTTGAGGCAGGACGGGCTGCTGGGAGATTATTCTTGCTGCAAAGATCAAGCGAAGAAAGAATCACTCTCTGCTCTTGTAAAGGAAAAAGGAAGATGGTCACCGAATATTTGGGGAAGAAATAAGCAACAGTTAACCCAGATCTTTAAAAGAGAATAGGTGTCCTGCAATTGGGTAGTGGCACTCAATTGGCTATTTGTCGTTAGAAGAGCTATACAAATAATGTATTTTTTGAAGACTTAGTCGTAAACTTTAATCAGCAACTTCTGTATTTTAAATGTCACAAGATGCTGCAAGAGCGCTATTTGGAGTTTTATGGAACCCTATTTAACAGCATAACATAATTTAACATAACGTGGCCGCCGTGGCGTAGTGGGTAGTGTGCGAAGCTCACACCCCGAAGGGTCTAGATTCGATTCCTGGCTGAACACCTCGAATTTTTCACGGCACCACCTCTTTCGGGCTGCTGGCAAAATTCAAAAAGTAATAACTGTCTAAGAAAGCTTCTCAAACTTCACCGTTCGGAGTCGGGAAAAAAACTGTAGGTCCCTTCTACTTGTGAGAGAACAGTAGCTCACACAACACGAGTAGTTGATGAGCAAGCTGGGTGCTGGCCCCCAGTGGACTGTAGCGCCAACAATTATTATTATTATTTGTTAAATGGGATGTTGAAATGTTTCCACTGACCAAGCGTCCTTCAAAGAGCTCGTCTTATCGCAAAGGGCAAACTATAAATTTTTTTAAGGAATTGTACTTGTATTTGTACAAAATTTCACTTGCCCACGAGACATGAGGATCAAAGAAAAAAATGAGGGAGCTGGAGCAATTGAAAACCCCATTTTAGGCAGGGGCGCATGTTTCAGTATAAGTTTGTAATTCTTTAAGCAGAAATCTCAAATTCAGACTATAATAGACTATAATTACTTAGGATCGTGCCGTGAATGTAAAACTTTGATCAAATTACCTATTTGTACGGAATTGTTTCCTCCCGACCAAAAAAGTTCCACAGACGCCGAATAGCGAGAATTGATACAGTAAAAAGTACCCTCTGAATGTTATAAGAAATTGAATTTTTAGTCCTGGAACCTGCAAGTCAGCAATGAAATCTTAATCCCTGCTACAAAACGACAGTTGAAACTTTTAAAGAAGACTTTTCATAACTATTTGAAAATAATATAATGGTTTTCTTAAGTTAAATAATTTTACAAAGGAATAAAATAAATAAAATGTTCTTAAATCGGCGTAATATTGACTTTGTTCTAAAAGTAATCTTCTGGCATTATAACCTAAATGTTACTTCTGGCATACGGTTTCAATAACTGGCTTAGACGTAGTCTAATCTGGAGGTCCACTTTTTAATGCAAGCGACTTCACATACGAGGGACGTTCAACATATTCTCGGTATCGGAAAGAAGTTGTGGTTATATATACTTATAAATTGACTTATTTATCAAGTAATACTATTATTTTAGTGCATTCATGTTTTTTGCCGACTCCGAACGGCGAGATTTGAGAAGTTTTTTAGGCAGTTATTACTCTTTGAGTGTTGTCAGCAGCTCGAAAGAGGTGGTGCCGTGAAAAATTCGAAAAATTGGTGTTGATCTGGGAGTCGAACTTAGACCCTTCGGCGGTTGAGCGTCACACTCTACCCACTACGCCACAGCGACCACAAAATTTCATATAAATGTGATTATTAATTCGAGTTTTATCTCTAGTTAAACAGAATCATAATGGCAACTGAGACGATGATGGTGAACATTGAGCATCGCACCGAAATCAAATTTCTCACTAAGCAAGGAAAAAGTTAAAAAACTATTCATGAAGAGATGGTGGCTGTTTACCAGGATTCCGCACCTTCATTATCAACTGTGCAAAAGTGGTCAAGTGAGTTCAAGAGAGGCAGAGAGAGCATTGAAGACGACCCCCGCTCAGGCGCCCCGGCTATTGCTTGTACGAGAGAAAGCATCAAAGAAGTCGAAAAACTTGTTCTTGACGATGCCCGAATAAAGGTGAAAATGATGGCAGAGAGCACCAAGCTTTCAACTCCGCCCGCAATGACTCTTCCGATTGGATTCAATTGATCCAGCGATCTTGTGTTGAGCAATGATCCATTAAAAAATGGATTTTGAAACTCCAAAGTCAGCTGAAATCTCTCGGATGGTTTTCCCAGTTAACGCAATGACTTGTGTCCTATTTTCTTTTTGAATATCCATGGCGATGAAGTCTTAACAAATAATGTTTGAAATTGTATTTCAAATATTTTTTTCCTTAAAAAAGTAGCAACTTATCTCTCAGAACAGCCAAAGTAATTTAAATGACTAACAAAAACAATTCAAAACAGAATCCATAGCCTACTTAAACTTACCAAAATATTTGAAAGAAAAAAATCGTACAAACCATGGTTTGATAACAAAAAATTAAAAAACACACGACTGTAAGCACTTACATCACCTGAAATTAATCATCATCCTTAATAATAATTGTTGGCGCTACAGTCCAGAGGGGGATCAGGGCCTAGCTTGCTCATCAACTACTCGTGTTGTGCGCGCTACTGTTCTCTCACGAGTAGAAGGGACCTACAGTTTTTTGCCGACTCCGAACGGCGAATTTTGAGAAGCTTTCTTAGACTGTTATAACTCTTTGAGTGGTGTCAGCAGCTCGAAAGAGGTGGTGCCGTGGAATATTCAAAAAATTGGTGTTGAGCTGGGAATCGAACCTAGACCCTTCGGCGTGTGAGCGTCGCACTCTACCCACTACGCCACGGCGGCCACATCATCATCCTTAGAATACTTATTTACGAGTATAATAAAAAAAGATCATCTACTTGAGCATATCAAGGAACCCCTTCCCTCTAGCTGTCCAGCTAGCCTAAGCAGTAATTTGGTTTGGTAGACTAAGAAGCTTCGAATTTCGATATCAACCTTTGAAAACTTATCTTCTGGTTGCAGATGGCGAATATTCAATATATATACAGTCTCTCGTAACACAAGCACCACTCACAGAAAGTATCATTTTCCTAATCCCCTCAGCAACACTTTTATAAATGCTGCCTAAACTCTAATGCAACAGAAAATCCACCACGACATTAGACACTACCACCACACCACACAATTCCCCAGCGACGAAACACGAAAATTCACAGAAAGGAAAAAAAACACAACACACAAAAGTAAAATAAGGCAAGCAGCAATAATTCTCCCACCCCTTACCGATGCGACGCAGATAACAATCTACATCGACGGACAAGAACTCCGGCATGTTGCTGTTTCTGTTGCTGTTGTTGTTCCACACAATTCAATCGAATTCAACCGACGAGGCTGGCCCACAAGTGCGCCTTTTGTATCAAACGGATTCAGTTTGGCTTCAGCTCTCCGATTGAGTTTGTTCTGTCGTTGCGCTTCGCATTGCGTGTAACTGTGTGTGTTGCTCATTCTTCGTTTGTCGTTTATCGCTGGTCGTTGGTCGTTGGTTCGTTCGACGCTGCTCCTATCGACACAGTCGTGATTGTTGTTTACTGAGAGTTCCCCGAGTCGGTGGAGAGTGTGTTGTTGGTGCGCAACAGTGTGAGATACAAGAAATTACTTGGAGAACTACAACCTTTTCAAAGGTGCGCGTAAATAATTAATTTGTTTTGAAACCATATTGCAAGGATACCGACAGCATCCTTTTGCTTTCGTTCGAGTGAGATACGCGCCCGCGCATCACCAATTCGTGAAGTGAAGTGCACGAGTGTCTGTGTGTGAGTGTCGAATACCCCGGCAAACAGCAGGATATACAACAGCACGCTATCGTTCTAGCTGGCACAGCATCTGGAGCAGACCTGTCCTCGTAGTAGGACCATCTTCCCCACAGCAATCACCGAAGAGTGAACGAGGAACGCGCAAATCCAGGCATCAGGTAATTTCCAGTCCTCCTCCTTCTACGGAATGTGTCCTGTGGTGAAATCGATTTTTTTTTTCTCTGTTTTCTTTTGCATTCGTATGGATGTGTGTGCGTGTGACTGATGTGTGTAGCTTTGTGCGATTTTCTTGTTCATTATTCTACGCCTTGTCATGCATGGCCACAGGTAACTAACAGAAAGGTTATTTTATTGTCTGCTCAATCATATTCGTCTGTGGCCACGAGACATTGTGTACCCCACTCCTGCTGTTTTGTGGCTTGATGGACTGAATTGAATTGCACAGACAAGAGATGCGGGTGACGACATAGCGCTATGGAAATCCAAATGCGGGTGACGGATGTGTTCGTTCATGCCCGTCGTTTCAACCAAAAGAAAGAAAATGAATCCCTCTCTCATTTGAGTGTATTTTCACACAGTAAATGCGAATCTTTCGCCAACTGATGGATGTGCGTGTCTGATGCTGAGGCAGCTTTTCAAAGTTGCGTGAGCAATGAGGACTGAATTTAATGTCACGCAGACACTTTGATATCGTTGCGAGTTCATCCTGAATAGGTTTCCTTCGTTAATGGGATTATTTTGCTCTTACACACATCTTTGTACAGTCTGCCTTCAGTTTTTCACGGCTTAAGACGGGGAAGACAAACAAAATCGATTTGTAGAGAAGATCTCCATCATCGGTTATGTTGATTAAGGTGGTGACGTCTAATTTCTGATCACAATTTGGGGCAAAAAAACAGAGGTTAATAAATCACAACGGGCTCTTAAGAGCATGCTTAATTACAAATCGTGAGTTTTCCGTTATTCACGAGTACTCTAAAAAAGAATCACAGATTCACAGGAACTGTCAAATTTGTGATGTCGGGAGAAGCAGGTCACACAAGAAGAATGATCGGAGGCTTCTTTTTAGGTGTACCCCAAATGTGTACACAATTTATAGTGTTTTCTGGCTTTGATCAATTCAAACGAGCAAATTCCTGTGGGATGTTTTCTTTTCCCCTCCGCAAAGATGTCATCTATGTGTTTGCAGACTTCGGCGTTTACGACAGTTAAAATTCAGAAAATGTTCCCTGCCTCATATTGGGGTCACTAAGCACACTGCTGTGACCCTGATCAAATTGTGATGTGGGCACAGACTGAAAAAGATTGGGAATATAAGAAATGTGACGTCTAACTCCTAGAATATCCTTTCTACAGAGAAGTCGTAAGCATACTCGTAGGCGTTGGAATCATTTTTTGTTGGAGATTGGAAAACGGCGAAGTGCTTAGACTCAAAAACTGATAGTGGCCAACATTTTTCTTGGTCTTCTAGCAAGCACTTCTGTGTCAAAGTTTTCAGCTCCCACCACATCATTTCCAAAGAGCCGAGTAAACGCGGGCCAATGACGAAGGAAGTGTTGTGCAGTGACTTAACCTCCTCTACTGGCGTCGCAGAGGGTTTTATCACTCTAGGCCCAAGCACGTTTAAGTCCCAGGCAAAGGTGAAGTACGCCAACAAGTCGTCTGCAGTCTAAACAGATTTTGCACGGATTTCCAAGCATGGACTTGGTCATCCTTCATTTTGGAGAGTCATGCCATCTCTGGTTGTGCTGTGGAGAGATCCATCTGCTTATGGAGTCGCTGAACAAGAACGTGGGTAGTCCCAAGGTGGATTGGGGTCTTATGAGAGCCTCTTTTTGTCCATAAAGTTTAACTGTTATCAGGCTTTTCCGTGATTTTCTGTGGTTTCCTGGGGATTAAGCAGATCTTAGTGAAATTAGTCTGCCGACAAAATTTAAGAAAGACTTGGGTTCCTGTCCTTTTTAGGAAGTGGTTAGAGGTTTAAGTAGGACTGTCCTTCCCTTTGTTCTCGACAATGCAGTTCTAGACTCTTAGGAAAGGAAAGGCTTTCGCTCTGAAAACCGATGCTAATATTTGGAGAAGAGGTTTGATAAAGGCCCCAGCTTCAGATGCCTCCATCGTCTTGGATCCGTCTATAAAAATCCGAGTACATTCCCTTTCTGGCTCAGTTTTGAACAGAGGCAGGTCTGAAAAGTTGAGTTTATAAGCAGAACAATTAGATTATTGGTGTTTTCACTTCAGACGGCATTTCCGAGAGGTGTCAAAGAAGTCATCAAGGTTTCAGTGCCAAGCCCGACCACACCTGTTTAGGCGGAAGATGGCCATGATTGCGCATCGAGATGCTTAGTAACCATAGCGAGGGGAATCCACAATTTACTTTGTATGCTCAAATGTTGTGTGTTTTGAAGATAATAATAATAATTGCTGGCGCTACAGTGCAAAGATGGACCAGGGCCTAGCTTGCTCTTCAACTACTCGTGTTGTGCGTGCTACTGTTCTTTCACGAGTAGAAGGGACCTACAGTTTTTTGCCGACTCCGAACGGCGAGATTTGAGAAGCTTTCTTAGACAGTTATTACTCTTTGAGTGTTGTCAGCAGCTCGAAAGAGGTGGTGCAGTGAAAAAATTCTAAAAATTGGTGTTGAGCTGGGAGTCGAACCTAGACCCTTCGGCGTGTGAGCGTCGCACTCTACCCACTACGCCACGGCGACCACGGTGTTTTGAAGATTTTGAAAGATATGCAGATAGCATATCTTTCTTTGTCTTGTCACAGATCCAATGATACACAAGGTGCAGCAGCAATAAGCAATGAAAGTCTCTAAACACTGTCTTCAAGGAAAAATGTGTGGCCGATGTGGCGTAGTGGCACTCACACGCCGAAAATCCAGGGTTCGATTACCTGACTGAGCACCCCACATTTTTTACGGCATCATTTCAAGCTAGCTAGTAAAAGAATAGTAACTGTCTATAAAAAAAAGGCTTCCTTATATTCGTTAGAGAACATCAGCGCACACAACACGAGTGGTTGATGGTTCCGTTGTTCAACGCTATCCAATCCATGTATAAACAGACAATATAATATTTGGGGGATTAGTCCCTAAGAAAACTTTTGCAACGGCAATGCTGTCTTATCTCTATAAAGACAGAAAAGTAGATAATAATAATAATAATTGGACCAGGGCTTAATTTGCAAATTAACTACTCGTGTTGTGCGTACAACTGTCCTCTTAAGAGTAGAAGGGACCTACAGTTTTTGCTGACTCCGAACGGCAAAGTTTAAGAAGCTTTTTCTTAAAAAGTTATAACTATAAGGTTGTCAAATATCCCCCTTTTTGTCTATCTGGCAATACTATACATCATTTAAAAGTTCTTGACATAACCTACAAAACGACGCTATGCAAGATTAGTTTGGATATTGCGTTCAACAGTTATAGACGTGTAAACAACGAGTTTACTAACGCGGAAATTCGCGCTATTTTAAAGTTTTCCTTCGTTTAAGGCAAATCTGCTAGAGAAACGTTCCGTGAGATAAACGGTGTTTTGGGGGATGGTACTCTATCACATCGACCCACGGAGGAATGGTTTCGACGATCCAGAGGCTTCGGAAACGACACTATGGATAAGCCAGTCGGCGAAAGAACTGTGACGACGAATACTGATCAAATCATAGAAATCATCGAGTTAGACCGGCATGTGGCAGCTCGTGACATCGCCCATGAGATGGGAGTTAGTCACCAAACCATTTTAAACCATCTGCAGACGGCTGGATACAAAACAAAGCTTCATACGACAATATCAAGCGAAAACGGTCGTGGTTGGAGGCCGGTGAATCGTCGCAAACAGTGGCCAAGCCGGGATTGACGACCAGGAAGTGTGTGTTTGGTGGGATTGGAAGGAATCATCCATTATGAGCTGCCCCCATATGGGCGGACGCTAAGTCTGCCATCTACTGCGAACAACTGGACCGCTTGAAGCAGGCGATCGACCAGAACCGTACCGAATTGGCAAACAGGAAGGGTGTAGTGTTCCACCAGGACAACGCCAGACCACACACTTCGATGATGACTCGTCAGAAGCTATGGGAGCTCGAATGGGAGGTTTCAACGCATCCACCATATAGCCCGGACATAGCGCCAAGTGATGACCACCTGTTCCTGTCTATAGCGAACGCCCTTGGTGGTGTGAAGTTGAACTCAAAAGAGGCTTGTGAAAAGTGGCTGTCCGAGTTTTTCGCAAATAAGGAGAGGGGCTTCTACGAGGGGAGTATTATGAAGCTGCCGTCTAGATGGAAACAGATTATCGAACAAAACCGCTCATATTTGAACTAAATCCGATCACAGTAACACTTTTTATGAAGCCTTGAAGGAACAGCCAAAAAGCGTTGGGGATACTTGGCAACCTTATATTTGAGTCTTGTCAGCAGCTCCAAAAAGGTGGTGCCGTGAAAAATTCAGCCGGGAATCGAACCTAGACCTTTGGCGTATGAACGTCGCAGTCTTCTCATTTCGCCTAGGCGGCCATCATTGCTACCAATTGTGAAAACAATATGGTTAAGCCGAAGCGTGCCGCTTGTACACAGCGATGAATTCCTTTCATTCGATCGTCGTTCACATTTGGTTTATCGATAACGTGATACCAGAAGAATAAACAAAAGTTTCTTTTCACTGCCTTGGAAAATTTCAATGACTTCAAACTTCAAGGAGATCAAAAAAAAATGTTCCGAATTGCATTCGTTAATCCATCGCACCTGGAGAACAGTAATAGATCAAACAAAAACCAGCAGCTGCTGACGGAAAGAAAAATATTAAGCACACCTCCTAATGTCTGAATCGGTCATAAAGTGATGAATAATGGCCCAGACGCTTTCAGAAATGTGAGCACTCAGACGTGAGTTTGTTTGTGTTTATTTCAGAATGTCCAGAAGAGAATTACCAAATGGGGCCAGATGTAAGATGCCAGGGATTTCCTTATATACCGGTATATATATATATATATACTCCAGGTATACCGGTATAAAATGTTTTTTTTTCGAAAATAAAACACTAATTATTAATGGGAAGATAAAAACATTTTATTCAAAGTATTGACCATTGTTTTCTAAACATTTTGACCACCTTTCTGGCAAGTTGTGAATACCACGCCAATAAAATTGTTCGTCTTTTAAAGCAATCCAATCAGACACCCAATTTTCGACCACCTCGTTGGAATCAAAGTGCTGCTCAGCCAATGCGTGTCCCATCGATGAAAACAAATTGCTGTCGGAAGGAGCCCGTCTGGTGAAGGCGGCGGGATACCTGCTCCCAGCTAAGTGTTTTGATTGTATCCTGAACCGGTTTTGCTTTGTGTGCAGGTGCATTGTTAATAATAATTGTTGGCGCTACAGTCCAAAGGGGGATCAGGGCCTAGCTTGCTCATCAACTACTCGTGTTGTGCGCGCTACTGTTCTCTCACGAGTAGAAGGGACCTACAGTTTGTTGCCGACTCCGAAGGGCGAAATTTGAGAAGCTTTCTTAGACAGTTATTACTCTTTGAGTGTTGTCAGCAGCTCGAAAGAGGTGATGCCGTGAAATATTAGAAAAATTGGTGTTGAACTGGGAGTCGAATCTAGACCCTTCGGCGTGTGAGCGTCGCACTCTACCCACTACGCCACGGCGGCCACATAACAGGTGCATTGTTATGGAGCAAAATTACTTTGCCGTGTCTTCTGGCCCATTCTGGTCGTTTCTCGATGCATGGTTCAAACTGACCATTTGTTGTCGGTAGCGATCAGTATTAACGGTTTCACCGGGTTTTAGGAGCTCGTGGTAGAGCACCTTTCTGGTCCCACCAAACACACAGCATTGTCTTCTTGCCGAATCGATCTGGTTTTGCAGTCGACGTTGATGGTTGTCCCAAATTAACCCCCATGATTTTTTCCGTTTAGGATTCTTAAAATAAATCCATTTTTCATCGCCAGTAACAATCCGATGCAAAACCGATTTTCTTTCGTGTCTTTGAAGCAAAATTTCACAAGTGTTTTTTCGGTTTTCCATCTGTCTTTCATTCAATTTATGTGGCACCCATTTTCCACACTTTTGGATCTTTCCCATAGCTTTTGAACGGTCAGAAATTGTTTGTTGTGCAACATATAACATTGCTGTCATTTGCTTTTGACTCAAAGTGTCATCTCCATTCAATATCGTTTGCAATTCGGTGTCTCCAAATTTTTTGGGGGCTTCCACATTCTTCATTTTTCACATCCAAATCATTATTTCTGAACCGTTGAAACCATCTTTGGCATGTTGCTTCTGATAGAGCATGATCACCATTTGCCTCGACAAGCATTCGATGCGACTCTGCAGCACTTTTCTTCAAATGAAAACAAAAAATTAATGCTTTCCGCAAATCATCACTTTCTGGTACAAAATTCGACATTTTTAACACGATGAAAAAATATGATGTTGTCTGTACAATGACTTGATGTATACTAAATATTTTTCACAGATATCATAGCAAACAAACAAAAAAAAAATAAGGGCTCGTTCACAACAAATGTTCCCTATCGAGACATTTGTATCTTGACGCTCACTTCACACCGGTATACCTGGTATTTAAAAGTGGATGTTAGACTTGCTGCAGGAAAATTGAGGACACTTTCCATTTGAGTTCGTAAAGGTCCAGCGTTCAACAGTTCAATCAGCGTGGTGCTCAACACATCATTGTAGAAAAAAATGTGCGTAGTTTTACAGTGCGGGGAGGATATTTTTCACATCCTTCCAGCATTGAAAGCGAGGGACTTACTCGTTGCCATTCAGGAAGCGGCTCGTATTTTGGATAAATCGATATGCTTACATTGCTTGGAAGAACATTCGGAGGATCGCCGTTGTGGATTGAGTCCCCAGATGATGGGACTGGATTTTATGAATCACATAGTTCAAAAATCACATCCGTATCACTATTTACAGTAACAACGGAAACATTGATGGAGAAAAGACCATCTTGTGGCGGGATGGCGGCTAACAGACCCAGGTTTTGAGGGAGCCGGACTGGTAGTGACAGCTTGACCAGAGGCTATATTCTGGTGTCACGGGAGGTCAGGAACCCCTGGAACTTCGGTTACAGCCTGACCGAGCGGTAGGCCCCCTTGTGGGGGTATCGTGGTGGCTGTCGAGAGTATCGCGGTGGCTGTCGGGAGTATCGCGGTGGCTGTCGGGAGTATCGCGGTGGCTGTCGGGAGTATCGCGGTGGCTGTCGGGAGTATCGCGGTGGCTGTCGGGAGTATCGCGGTGGCTGTCGAGAGTATCGCGGTGGCTGTCGGGAGTATTGCGGTGGCTGTCGGGAGTATCGCGGTGGCTGTCGGGAGTATCGCGATGGCTGTCGGGAGTATCGCGGTAGCTGTCGGAAGTATAGAGTCGAGGATAGTGTACTGTGCTGACTTGTCAAGTTGCTTGTTTACCCAAAACCTAGGCAAGGTTGTTAGGCTCAGTGCGGAGTTGCATTCTCAACTGGGCGCTGCGACCCAGCGAGCGGAGAGGTTTAAGGAAGAACTTGCATCAAACGAAGGTGAGGTGATTGCCTCTCAGGCATGATCTCAGTTTGGTATTTGGGTAACTAAGGCGTTTAGTCTTGCGTTATTTACGACTTTTTGGAAAAAAGTGATATAAGTCGTCATGATAGGAAATCACGTGAAACCAAATCCCACATATGTCAATTAACTGGATCTGATATAGGTGGGAAACGCAAAATGAGGTTTCTTGCTTGTCCGCGGTCAAGTTCACAATCCAGTAGTTGAAGGAAAACCGTCGAGACAGGCTTGGACGACTCACAGAAGTTAAACGCGTAATTTCTGGACTAAACGTTGATATCGAATTTGAACGGCAGCACCTCCAGTGGATGGCTCACAAAGCTCAATGAAGACTGGAATCCTCCCAAATTTCAATATTCTGTGGGAGGAACGCGAGTAGTTTCTAAGGAACCAAGTCACTTATCGCTTATGAACAGTAGCGCTTTTGAAGTTGACTTGGACCTTATCTTCCACGTCTCGCAAATTTTTCACCAATTGAATTAAACCCCTGCTTCAAAGGTGGAATACAGTCGTGTATGCACTGCAGCTTGGGTCCTTTCGCATTTAAAGACACGTCAATGGAGTGGCGTCTCCCGAGAGACCGTCATTGAAACGCGGCAGTTACAAAACCCGGCAAAGACCTCTTCGATGATTGACTAGATCTGCTCTGTATAGCGTTCAGCTTTAGTCATGCAACCAATTTTGGCATGCTACAAGGACTACGTTTGGTGAAAACTGATAAACAGTGTGAGTTCAACAAAAGATCATTTTCTTGTAGTCAAAAGATAACCTCGACTGTGCGTCCAATGATGTAAAAATCAGAGGAGAGAATTAACGACTGCCATACCGACTACGTGGCCGCCGTGGCGTAGTGGGTAGAGTGCGACACTCACACGCTTAAGGGTCTAGGTTCGATTCCCGACTGAAAACCTCGAATTTTTCGCGGCACCACCTCTTCCAAGTTGCTGACAACACTCAAAGAGTAACGACTGTCTAACAAAGCTTCTCAAACTTCGCCGTTCGTAGTCGGTAAAAACTGTAGGTCCCTTCTACTCGTGAGAGAACAGTAGCGCACACAACACGAGTAGTTGATGAGCAAGGTAGGCCCCGGTCCCCCTTTGGACTCTCGCACCATACAATTATTATTGTTATACCCACTACGTTTGATTGAACGACCAGAGGCTGACCAGCATTTCCAGCCCACAGCCTGGATAACAGTTCTCATGCGTCAATCAGGACATGAACCAACTTTCATCCACACACTCAGATCCACTTCAGAGAAGCCGATCATTCCAATTCCATTCACCCGACTGCCAGCGGGCGTCGTCAAGCTTCATATTCCCTTCTAAGAACTAAGTTCCTCGCCGGTCACCTTACACTAGGCGTATCATTTGCATCTGAAACGCTTCCAGTCAAAAGTTGAGACTAAGACGTGCTCCACCAAGAACGCAGAGCATACAGATGTGTAGCTTGGGCCGTCGTTGTTAAGCTGAGGAAGAGGGGAAGAAACTTTTGGGAGATTTGTGTAGAAATCATTCACAACGACGCAGGGGAGGCTTTTGCTGAAATGTTTTAGTTAAGTAAATGTAATTGTTTTCTGAGTCGGGGCACTCGGGGAGGAGGAAGCTTCGGCTCCGCATTGTTGTGCTTCTGATGGAAGACAGACTGAATTGGGAGTGGGAAGGCGAAGGAGCATACAGCCACAAATTGTGCTCTGCTTTGTACACTACTAAGGATGCTGGCGGCAGAGGCTTTGTTTCGCATTTGTTCTTGAGCGCGACAGACGGCAAGCTCGTGCGGGTGCACGGGAGGCGACCTGTTTTTGGGTTGCTCCCATTGTGTGCGAGATGAACTCTTCGGTTGATGGATGAAGATGAAATAATCAGATAAAGCGAGACCAATTACTTCGGCTCGGCTGCCACGATGAAATCTGCCACACAGCGAGCGGGACTTAAGTGCGATATAAATGGAAAAGTGCTTGTCATGCCAGGCAACGGCTCCGAATTGAATGACGACGAAAAAGTTATCTCCAACGTGGCGGGAGAATAAATGAAATAAAAATTCTATTTATCCGAGCTAAACCGGGCTGTGAGGAGATAATCGAGCTCGTGTGTAGCTCGAAGTTGAGTTTGTCAATGTCATGGAACGAGGGTCCAGAGGCAAGAGCTGGTATGACGGAAGGGTGGAGTGCGGCTGAGCTGAATGTGTATTCATTGCGTGTGATGGGAGGGCGACTGGCTTGGTCTTGGCTCGGATTTGAGTGACTTCGAAAATTTATTCTGCTGTACAACGATTATGCGTGTCTGCAGTTGCTTTCGAATTAAATATTATTGGGTGTTACGATGCTTGATGTTGTTCGGTGAACGTTTGGCTCCCTTGGGACTGTGTGTCTATTTCCAATTGCAATAGAAACCTGTCCTAAGTTGATCAGTGCTTTATTGCTCCGGCTACTCAAATCAAAGCACGCGTGTATCATAAAATTAAAAAGCGCCAACAATCCGAATAAGTAAAATTCCCAAAAGCATTATTCTAGAAAAACAAAAAAAAAACATTTCAGAGGACAAGATATGGGCGCATTCTGACTAGCCGTGGACAAACGGGGATAAACACCCAATCCGTTGCCTGCAACCGACTAGGACTCAACCAACCCCAATCTACCCGGGGTCTAGAGGGTTCGAATTTGGAGTTCCCTCATTCGTACCCAACCACCAATATTTTTGGTGTTGACGTCTACAGTCAACGATGTCTCGGAGGGAGACGGACTTACTGAACCGGAGACGATCTTCAGTGCTCAGCTCGGCGACTGGACGGTAGTAGTTCAGTCGCCCATCCACAACGTTACCTGCAATGTAAAACATTTTTGGAACCGCATCTTTGTTCTGCATCAGGTCCTTTTGATCCAGGTAGATGAATACTTCTGGGAGGACGAAGCTAGTATGACGTACACTTTCGTGGCACAGGGGATTAGGGTAGTAAGCACCAAAGATAAGATTATTGATCGGATTTATCGCTCTCGCAGTATAGGAAGTTGTCCACACTTATCAAGTTCGCCTTGTTGTATAAGACCCCATCGGAGTAATGTTTTGTGTACTCGGACTTGGGAATTCGATAAAGGCGAAGGCAAGCCCTCTCAAACAACCCCATCTTTTCCTTTAGTCCCCACTTTGAACCACAAGGGACAACCATAGACAAGCATTGGCCCGATAAGAGCCATGTAGCAAATCACCTTCACCCTCGCATCAAGTTGACTGTTGTGAAACAGTCTTTTTGCAACTTCAAAAGCTCATTTGGCTCTCTTCAGAGCATTTTCAATATTTTTCTTAAAATATAGGAAATGATCCAAGAAGATCCCAGGTATTTGTCTGCAGTTCCACATGCGAGTGGCTGCCCGTGCTGTCCAACGATTGAGAACTTACGCCAATTCTTTTTGGTATCCGCCGAGGCCTTAGACAATGGCGTTCTGAACAGAATGGTTTCCGACTTCTGAAAGGTGATCTTCAATTTCCAGTCGTCGCAATAACGTTGGATCGACTCAAAGTCAGGCTACAAGAGGATCACAATAACCTCGATCTTCGAAGCTGTTCTGTAAGCCACCAAGTCGTCTGCGTAGGCAATTGGAAGGTGAAGTGAACCTACGAGATCGCTCGTATAAATATTGAACAGGATCGGCGAATTAACCGCTCCTTATTGCAGGCCATTTTCTACTTGAAATATGCCGGTACAGAAGTGGTTTGTGGCCGCCGTGGCGTAGTGGGTAGAGTGCGACGCTCACACGTCGAAGGGTCTATTTTTCGCGGCACCACCTCTTTCGAGTTGCTGACAACACTCAAAGAGTAACGAAAGTGTAAGAAAGCTTCTCAAACTTCGCCGTTCGGAGTCGGCAAAAAACTGTAGGTCCTTCTACTCGTGAGAGAACAATAGCGCGCACAACACGAGCAGTTGATGAGCAAGCTAGGCCATGGTCCTAGCTGGACTTCCAGCTTGTTTTTGTCCTTCTCTTAAACCAACAAGTCAGGAACTTAGATCTTGGTGGGTGGAGGGGAGTCTTAGTCTCTTAACTCTGCGTTGTCTTAGGGATCTTCGAATGAATGAAAACGAACAGTCGAAACATATTGGGGATATACAGATAATTTCGGTTAGTTTTCAAAAGATGGCGCCAACTACAAATTTGGAAGCGATTACCTTTAATCATTGGAAGGGCGTGGCATTTATTAGCATTATCAAATGTGCATCAGCTTGTCTATTAGACAACTACCTTGTTTCTTGTCTTTCTGAAAATGTCTTTAATAAACATTATTTGCAGGAAGTTTTGATTGTCGTTAATTTGAAGAAAAGTGAAGCGAAAGTTAGATCTGTCTGAATTATACACCATTTTGATTTGCTTTCTTAATTGAAAAAAAACGAAGCTGAAGCTCATCGAATGCTTGTGGAAGCATTCGATTACCTCTGACCGATAAGTGATGCAGAGGGTGATTTCGACGGTTCAAAAGTGGGCGTTTTGGCTAGTCAAAACTGTTTGAAGATGAGGAAATGGAGGCTTTGCTGGGTAAAACTCCGTGCCAAATGCAAATTGAACTCGCAGAATCATTGGGAGCAACTCAGCAAACCATTTCCATTCCGTTCAAGAAATGTTTATTTATTCAGGATGGCGATCGAGTTGAAAGAGGGAGATGTTGAAAAAGGCGTTTTTTTTTCCTCGGAACTGCTTCTTGAAAGGCACCAATGGAAAGGATTTCTGCCCCATTCTTCATGACCATCTTAACCTTTCAAAGGTCAGTGCAAAATGGGTCCCACGAACGCTCACAGCGCCTCAGAAAAACGTAGGAATCGCATGCTGTAGAGAACTTTTGGAGATGTGTAGTGAGAACGCGGGCGGTATTATGGATCGAATTTTTACAAGGGACGAAACTATGACCCTGAAAGCAAACAAGAGTCCATACAGTGACATAAAAAAGGAACAGACCCCCGAAGAAGTTCAAAGTCACTCCGTCTGTCGTGAAGCTCATGGCCACAGTTTTTTGGGACACGAAGTGAATCTTGCTCATTGAGTACAAAAGAAAAGGTGAAAGCATCAACTCCCCATCGTACGCTTCCACTTTGCATAGTTTGCGTTAGGAAATTAAAAAGAAAAGACGGGGTAAACTCGCAGTTGCTTCTTCATAACAACGCTCCTGTTCACATGGCGCGAGTTTCCAAGGCTGTTGGGCGAGGTTATGGTTTCGAAGAAATCCCACACCCACCCTATAGTCAAGACCTTTCTCCTAGTGATTATTTCCTGTTTCCGGGCTTGAAAAAATGTCTTCCTGGAAAAAGATTTTCGGATGATGAAGAACTCAAGCCGGCAATAAATGGGTATTTCGCAGAGAAAGAGGAAATTTATTTTTTTGAGGGTATAAAAAAGCTTATCTCAAGATGTAACAAATACATTGATGTAAGGGGAGATTATATTAAAAAATAAAAACAATTTAAATTGAATTTGCATTTTCCTTCATATCGATACCGAGAATATATTGAACGCCCCTCGTAGCATAACAGTGACAAAGTCGAACATGGTGATATTATTTTGCATAGTGATGTATATGTATCTTTCCTGGACCTGTGCCGTCTGGCAAATGCAGTGTATAGCAAAATTTATTTGAAGCTTGACTCAGAGCTGTTCCAAATAAAACAGAAGATCACTCATAACATATCTTCCAGGTTGCTTGACTGTGTTTTTTTTTTTTTGAAATTTTTTCGCACGAGTTATAACTGTCCAAGAAAAAGCTGCTCAAACTTCGGCACTCGGAGTCGGCAAAACACTGTAGGTCCCTTCTACTCGTGAGAGTACAGTAGCCCGCATTACTAGTAGTTGATGAGCAAGCTAGGCCCTGTTTCCTGTGCGGACTGTAGCGCCATCCAATTCAATAATTTTCGCGGGGATACTTTTCCAAGTCATTTCCATATGAACAAATAAATAATCTTTGTTCTTGCACTTTTTACGCTGAATCCGTCGATCTACAATTTCCTATAGATTCTCTATAGAATTCAGATCTGGTGACTATACTGGCAAGTTCAAAACGGTGGTTTTATATTTCAAAAGTCAATTTTGCACAATTTTAACGATGTGCTTTGGATCATTGTCATGCTGGTAAATCCATTTTAAGGGCATCTCTGCTTCGGCATACGGCAGAATATCCTTGGACATGAAACGGTTCATTATTTCGTTTGTTCTATGAATTGGTCAAACCTCTGACTTGAAAAACATGCCCAGACCAAAATATTTCCTCCTTTGTAAAGCGTGGATTTAGCCGTTCACCTTTTGGTCTTCGCACTTGATTTATTCCATTTGTTGAACTTGAATTCATCTGAAAATAAAACTGTTTTCTATTTGGCAATGGTCCACTTAATATGCGCTCTTGCAAACATAAGTCTTGCCCTTTGGTTTTTCGGTGAGATAAATGTTTTTTTTTAGGCCGCCGAAGCGTAGAGTGCGACGTTCACACGCAGAAGGGTCTAGGTTCGATTCCCAGCTGAACACCTCGAATTTTTCACGGCACCACCTCTTTCGAGCTGCTGACAACACTCAAAGAGTAATAACTGTCCAAGAGAAAGCTTCTCAAACTTCGCCGTTCGGAGTCGGCAAAAAATTGTAGGTCCCCTCTACTTGTGAGAGAACAGTAGCGCGCACAACACGAGTAGTTGATGAGCAACTTAGGCGCTGGTCCAACTGTGGACTGTTGCGCCAACAATTATTATCATTAAATGGCTTTTTTAGAGCCCGGTAGGAAAGAAAACCGACTTTCACCATCCTTCGCTGGATAGATCTGGCATTTAGTTCACTTCCTATAGCTCTTGCAGATGAAAATGAGTCCTTTTTAATGACACGCACTGTTGCGTGATCATCACCTACGTTGGTTTTCCGAGGTCTTCCACAACGATAGATAGTATCAAGGCATCCAGAATTACGAAATCGCCTAGTTGTACGGGAAATGACGGAATGGTGGATCCCATATTTTTTGGAAATGCAGTCAACTGCTTCCCCGGTATGAAAATCCGTGATAACCTTTTGTTTCAGTGGAGTATTTGCTACGCGCCATTTTTTAAACTTGTTTGCATTTCAAATTTGAATTATTCTGAAAATTGCAAATGAGAGTAATTTGCAACATCGTGTGGTCGTATCAAATGTAACAGTTAATTTATAGTAACACAGAAACAAAGAATAACAAAACAAACAGAAGGATAACCGAGTGCAGCTGATGTTGTTGTAGTTTTTTAATCTTGAGGTGTAAATCTATTAAAATGTATCAGTTTTATCCGGAAAAATGTAACCAAATGCAATTGAGTGCCATTCTTTTGTCCGACACTGTATATTCAACCCTGTGGCATCCGGATTCCTGCTAGCCCAGGCGAAGAAAAGCTTATAAGATTGTACAAAGTTTCAATGGGCTTAGGTAGGCACTTCCGAGCAAGTGTTCCGCAAGGAGCTCCTAAGTCGGAACTTGTTCTGAGCCGCACTTTGACTCTTGCAATGGACAAACCAGTCACATCTTCCATGAGTCTCAGCCAGTGGTCGAGTCGTTTACGCTGTCCGTAGTCCACATTAATCGAATGAAATGCATTCCTCAAAATTGGACTCCGATTTCGATTGGAGACGGATCGACAACGCCGAAGCACTCCGCTGCTTGGTCTTATCAGAATCGATAAAGTTCTCCCCAAAATGGCAGCGAAACCTCCATTGATCAATCAACCACATAGTGGAAGCGGTACTTGAATTTTCAAAAATAGACCCGATGCACTGACTAGATAACATATCTCTCGGCACCCGGCACATAAACATGCGTGCGAGAATATTTACCGATGTCTGCGGTTGCAGGTCGCGGTTGTGTGGCACCCTAATCGTGTCCAGCGCGTGCCATGTGACGCAGATGCGCTGCCATTCCGGCCGGGGAGCCACTATCAGCTCTAGACACATCGCGTCCGTTTGGCGTTATCATGCCGAAAATGGTGCGATTTGATAAACGACACCCGATGTGGCACCGTTCACCTAATTCAACATTTATTGGTCGTAATTCTTCGCCCCCAGCCAGCTGTGGATAACCTTCACGCAGCCACAAGCAACAGTCAGTCGCCTCACGAGTATCCATTTCGAAAATTACACTCACACACGCGGGCGCGAACACCACCCCCGCTTATGAAGAACGAACAGAGGATGTGTTGTGCGATGTTGCTGCCGCCGACGTCCTGCAGCCTGTCGCCCACGGCTCACTCCCGGCAAGCGGAAAGCGTTCCACTAAATCTAAACAAACAATCAAATTAAAAGAAAGACACGCAATTTTTGTTTATAAATAAAGCGAGTCGAAAAAAAGCACGACCAACATCAAAACGAATTTCTAAACCAAGCAGAATTGACTCAGCAATATGGCAGGGGTGGTGCGGAGTGTCGGCGCAAGCAGCAAGCACTGCCCCCCGCTCGGGAGATGGTGTAGCGTTATCGCAGCGTCCCCTTGCAAAAAGAACAAAGTAAACAAAAAAGAAAAAAAAAAACATGTGAAATAAATAAGAGCAGCGCTGCGACGGAGAAGAAGGCGATTGCGGGCGGGGATGGGGAATCTAGGGCGGAAATTGTATAAGAAGCAATGAGAGATAATTCCAGCCGACGGAGGATGAACGAAAAAAGGAAGGAATTCGACTGCCTGCAGGGCTGGCAACAGTTTGAAGAAATATATAATTTTTCATTTTATTTTTATTTGTTCCTCGGGACGGTGTGGAAGTCCATTAAGCTGGACTCTGGGGGTGCCTGTGTAGCCTCATAATGTCGATATTTGTTGCGACAGGAGGGGTGGTGCCTTTGAGAATCATTTTCCTAGAATAGGATTTGAAATGGTTTTGCACTCGTGTGACATGCTTATGGCAGATTCCTTCAGTTTTGCTCGGTGGTGGAGAAGCACTCTGCTTTGGCGAGGAGGCACTCTGCTTTGATTGAACATCGAAAGAGAGGCAGGGAGTAGATGTGGAATTTGGTTCCTTCGCGAGACACTTCCACATCTGCTTTGTAAGCTGTTGCAACAGATTGACGGAATGTGGGACTGCTATCATATTGACTCTGTCGGGTACCTCTGATTGTTAAACATTCAATTTTTACTCTAAATCAGTGTGTCCAAACCCCTGACGGGGCTTTTATCCACAGTGGCTATCAGCCGGACGTCCATAGCATACTGACATGTTACGCTTTTAAGGGACGGTTTGCAACGCTCGTGGTAAGGTGATATTCTGCTAACGGACATCTGACTTATAAAACCAGAAGGAGTTTTTTTGAGATGTTCATAAGGTTCCGATCACTGCACGTTTCCGCCTCCACTCGGGAGTGCTCTTTTATGGGTTTTTAAAAACACAAATTGGATCCGTCTATTTTCAAAAGATGGCGCCACTTGCAAGTTGTGGCTGATCTTGGAAGCGATTATCTACAGTTGTAGCAGTGCTCCTCAAAAAAGACAAATAATTTTCTATCAATTCAAATTGTTTTATTATTTTTTCAAAAAATTTATACAAAAGTAAAGTATTTCAGTCTTAACAGGTATATATCACAAAACAAACGTTGTTCATAACTTTTAACTATTTTTTTTTTGGTCAAAGTAATATTTCGCAGTTGTTCATAAAAATAGCAGTGTTTAGAATTATGCTGTGCCTAGACAACAGAAATCAATGAAACAATATGAAATCATTATTATTGACAGCTTACCATTAGTACTTTGTCGCAAAGCCTTTGTTTCTTATCACTGCGCTGCATATTCGTGGCATTGAGTCCACCAGACTCCGAGATCTCTCAACTGGTATAGCTTCCCATGAGTCTCGCACTACCTCCCACAATCTCTTGGGGTTTTTTGGTTTGGCCTCATTTACAGAATTTTTAACATCGCCCCACAAGTTCTCCATGGTGTCTAGGCCAGGGGATTGTGCTGGCCACTCCATAACGGTTATTCTGTTTTTATCAAACCAAGATTTTGCCCGATTTGTTGTATGTTTTGGGTCATTATCTTGTTGATATACCCAAACTAGTGGCATTTCCTCCTCGGCATATGGCAGCATAACCTATTCTAAAATTTTAACGTACTCAGCACCGTCCATTATACCCTTGATAGGATATATAGGCCCAACCCAAACCCAAATCATTAGTTTTGCTCCTTCGTGCTTAACAGTTTTAACTGTATAACTTCGATTTTTTTCTTCATTCTTTGGTCTTCTTACATATTCCCGACGACCCTTGGACCCAAATAAGAATATTTTGCTTTCATCGCTCCACAGAATATTCGTCCATTTCTCCTTCGGCCAATTTTTGTGAAACTTCGCGAATGCCAATCTGTTTTGCACATGCTTTTTTGTCAAAAGCGGTACATTTCGCGGGCTTCGAGCTAGTAGTTTAGCCTCTAGAAAACGTCTTCTAACCGTCACATCAATAACCTGAAGTTGGAGTTCATCCCCTATCTGTCTGAAGCTTATTGAAGGGTCCTCCTTTGCCATGTTGATAATTTGTCGGTAAGTTCGCTTAGCCGTCACTCTTTTTGGACCGCGTGTTTCGGTCCTAGCTCTCCAGTTAGCGCATTGCTAACCATTTTCACTGAACATCCTATGATTTCTTGGATTGAAGCACATGGTTTACCCTCCGAACGCAATTTTTTGATCAAATTCCGCATATCTTCGGTACAATGTTTTGATCGACCCATATTTCTAACTTTAAAGTATGTTAGTAAAAGAAAACAAACAATATGCAAAAACATTCACTTACCAAACAAGAATAATCAAATATTTTTTAAACTCTAAACAACGATTTCTGAGACACTTTATGGTAAGACCAAAAACCACTGCTTTTTTATGAACAGGCTTCAATCAACAGATTTCAAAGAATGAGTGAAAAAAGGAGAAAGTAAGCCTTTCTTCTTCTTCTTCTTCTTGTGACGCTACAGTCCGGGGTGGACCTGGGCCTCAACCAATACACCCCTCCCGTCAGCACGATCTTTCGCCAGCTGTCTCCAAGTTGGTTGATGTCCTTCTCCTCTTGTGTGCGTCACTATAGCCTAGGTCGTCCTCTGTTGCGTCGTCCCAATAGCTCAGATTCAAAGACTTTGCGGGCCGGAGCAGTGGTGTCCATACGCTTGACATGGCCTAGCCATCTTAAGCGGTGTATCCGAAGACGCTTGACCAGGCGCATGTCGCTGTACAGCCTATAGAGTTCGTCATTAAATCTTCCTCTCCAGATGCCATCAACGCAAACAGGAACAAAAATCGAACGCAAAACTTTTCTCTTGAAAAGACTGAGGGCTTTGTCATCCGCCTTTGCTTACGTCCAAGATTCCGCGCCATAAGGTAGGACGGGGATGATCAAGCTGTTATATAAACCAAGATTAGTCCATAGAGAGACTACTCTATTACTCAATTGTCTCTTGAGCCCAAAGAAACAGCGATTGGCAAGAGTGATTCTGCGTTTGATTTCGGTACTGATGTTGTTGTACCTGTTTACCGCGGAGTCGAGGTAGACTGCCTAGTGTGACGCTCTGTCCGAGACGTCGATGTTATGTGCCCTTTCTTGAACACAGCATGTACTTCGTTTTGCCCTCATTAACCACCAGACCCATTTTAGCCGCTTCTGCTTCAATGCCAGCAAACGACTCATTGACGGCTAGCTGTGTTCGTCCAATCACGTCAATGTGATCAGTGTAAGCTAGTAATTGAACTGACTTCTGGAAAATCGTGCCTCTGGTGTTGACTTGTGAGTTTTGCACGATCTTCTCGAGGATGATGTTAAAGAAGCCACATGAGAGTGTGTTGCCTTGTCTAAAACCTTTTTTGACATTGAAGGTTTCGGTGAGTTTGTTACCGACCTTGACGGAGCAGCGAGAGTTCTCCATCGTCATCGTACACAATCTGAAAAGTTTGGTAGGAATGCCAAAACAACATGGCACTGTGTACCTCGTCTCTATGCACATTGTCATATGCGGCCTTAAAATCGACGAACAGGTGGTGGGTGTCGGTTTCCACTTCTTGGGTATTTTCCATGATTTGCCGCAAAGTGAAGATCTGGTCTATCCTGGACTTCCCTGGTCTGAAACCACCCTGATAGGGACCTATCAGCTTATGGACAAACGGTTTCAGACGCTCAAACAAAGCGGCAGAGAGGTTCTTGTAGGCGATGTTAAGAAGACTAATCCCTTGATAATTGGGCGCAATCAAAGGGGTCTCCTTTCTTGTGGACAGTCCTCTCCATCTGCTTTAAATAGTTCTGCGGACAGTCCATTCGCTCCAGTAGCTTTGTTTGACTTCAGTTTCGATATTGCTATCTTCATTCGTCTAAATCGGGGAGAAGAGATTTTTGTCTATCGCCCAAATTGAGCAGAATATTCTGTCTACAGTCTGTAGACGGTATTCTGTCTACAGTCTACAGAAATGATCCTTTCAGATCTCAGTACAGACTGCGGCTCTACCACAAGTTGTTCATTTTGGTTCCGGCAGGCTTCGGTCCGAACGCGTCGCATTATGCAGCAGAAACTTCAAGATGTGCAGGTAGCACGTCTATCTCAGCTGCATGGTAAATACGGATAACAAAATCTGTACCCAAATCAAACGCAGAACCAGTCTTGCGAATCGCTGCTTCCGTGAGCTAGAGAGGCAATTGAACAATCAAGCCCTTGGTTTTAAAATTGGTTTATTTGCAAAAAAAAATGTTTCAAAACTATGAAGTGAATTCGAAGCGCGACAGAAGTGATACCAACCCAACTCGCTAAAATTTTCTTTGAATCAGAGATTTCTCATACCCGCCTGCCCTGTCTTTGAAATATTTTCTTGTTGCCTAACTTTATTGCTCTGATAATAAAATAAGGATAAACCAATTGTGAAAAGATGTCCACAACTCTGTTCGAAGTCGACATTGAACTGTTGGTTCCCTCCCCTTAAATGAGAACAACCTTACACAGTGGTTGAATGGGTGAGGAAACAATTACCACTTTCTATTGCGAACTGTAGCGCATCAAAATTACTCAAAGTACTCTTGAAACTTCGAAGATTGCCAGACATTCTGGAAATTAACACATACATTCTCCTGAAATGGTGAAATTTGATTCTCTCAATTGTTATTCTCCATATATTGGCATTTCAAAACTTTCACCCTAAATGGCCTTTCAAATTTTCCGGATTTCCTGCGAAGCACGAACAACTATTGTCAGCAAATATACATCAACTAATTGAGTTTCAATTCAGTCCGATCCCTGACACACTTCTGGACAAATGCTCCTTTGGTATTCGTTGCAAACAGTACTTGTTTGTGCTCTTCTTGGAATGCGCCCCAATATATCCTTTCTCGAATTCCTCTGAATTGCATTGAATTCGACATATCATTCAATAATTGCATTGCGATGTCATAAAAGCAGTTCCTTTAGCTTTGGATTGGAAACTTAAAATGCACACTGCTCCCTGGAGGATACTTCTGCTGATGAATAGATTTGTGACGCAGTCAGTGTCTTAATCGATCTGCAATTCAATTCACAACGAGTTTCACAAATGAGAGCGAAAATTCTGCGAATCTCGACGAGGAATGTTTAAAGTGGGCGAGTACCACCATTAGCCGACCTGAAATAGATCGGACAGCGAGAAGAAAACGGAGGCCACAGCGAATGTATTTAAAATTGCGTCGAAGTCAATTGCAGCCACCAGCAAGCACTTAGTACGGGTGCTGCGTTGAAGTGACACTTCTCTGGACATGTGCTGGTCGCAGTCGTATATCAATTCACAGAACGACAGTACAGTGCGGTGGATGCTGGTGGCTGTATGTTTGCCTTGGAGGACTTTGTGTAGCAGCAGGTGTCTGGTATCTGGTGGAGATCTTGTTTTTGATTTTCTTCACTGATGAAATTTTGTAGAACTTCTCATGGAATGGGTCCCTGGGCAATTCGACGTGGGCCAGCGGCATTCCACTGGCAGGTGTCCTCGGCAGAGTGACGGCTTTAGAATGTCCACCACATGTGCGGGAACTTCTAAACTCTGTCGCCGCTGTGCTGCTGCTGTCAAACTTTAGTGACACTTTGAGAAAAACAACACAATATTCTATTGCAAGAATAAGTCGAAATGTATCTCCTCACCGAAATTCCATCATCATTCTACCGGCCGCAGACAAGAAATGCTCAAACCTCTCCAAATGATATGCGAGGAGTGCCGATGGAAGGGGAACTGCTGGCGCCAGTACATGGTTCACTGAATCCATTAAGAATAGAAAACGTATTTTTGGAGATAGCTCTTATCGCTTGCCTGTCATGTGAGGAGGTCGCCGAGAATACACTATTACCCCTGATAAATTTAAATACAGACCATGGCAAACAAAACGTCCTTGACTCTTTCGAATTTCCTTAGAGATTAGCGTCTGTGAATATGTTTTGATTAAAAAAACGTTTTTTTATTCCCTACACGGATGAGCGTCATGTCTTATGCGGATGTTAGCCGGAGGACAATGACATGTAAATCTGCAGAAAGTGAATGAAGAGGGGCTGTTATTCTTTTCTTCAATTTATCAACATTTCGTGGTTTGAAAGTTTATTGAGGAAGCAATCGGCCAAGAATTTGTGTCTGTAACATACTAGCTCCGTCAATTTGAGTGCTTCCATCAAAATTTTGAACAAAAGTCGAATGTTTTTCATCAAATGTTTATGCTCTGGATTTTTTATGGCTTCACTTCGAATAATAAATGATTTTGGAATACATATAAAGTGGCGTTCCTTAAAACCTATTTTTCGTCTTGAGGCTTGACTTTCAATAGACATCGCACAACTCCTTTCAATCTGCTTTGTCATTTTTATTCAGCACCATTTGGCAAGTAATAAGCGTCGCCCAAGTGTTTGGCTTTTGGCAGAAAATCTGCATTTTGTAGTAAAATTCTTGGAATTCGAGGAACTCATCATGCATACTTACAAATCTGAGTCGCACTTTGCACAAGTGGGTGATCGTTGACCGGTTTAGCCGCATCCAGCACGAGCAAAAAAAACTATAGCATCTCTCGCTGATTGCAAGAAAGCGTTTCTTTACAGTTATCACCAGCTTGGCTGGGCGCATTTGACAACTGTGGTGTATTTCACGCGAGGATCTGGACCTGAAAGGGTACAAAATTGAACTTGCTCATGAATTGTAGACAGCACATTATTCTTACCTGCTTCCTCAAAAACAAGTTCATCGGTGTCTGGTTGTAATAATTGGTTGTAACAATATGGCTCTACAAGCCACACAGCCTGCGCTATAAAAGACTGCTTCAAATCATTTTGGTAAGGACCAAAGATCAAGTCGTGTGTACAACTTTTTCCTCGGGGAATATGTAAAGTCTCAGAACTTGAGGCTTTGACAGCCAACATACCTCTGTTATCATTTTTCTATTCATTTCAAATACAAATTGTAGTTGATTTTGAATCTCAACGCTTTTCTCAGATATGAGAAAATGTAAAGCAGTCGGATTGAAATAAGAGAGGAGAGTTGATTGTGAACAGAAATAAGAAATGAGAAAATGTAAGAGAGAAGAGTTGATTGTGAACAGCGGCTAAAAACGGATGTAAATAGTAAAGGTTTATAAATTGACTCCTTGTGTTAGTTATTTTTCAAATAGAAATTTATCCAGCTGATTAAATTACTTATTACTTTGCTGGCCGCAGTGGCGTAGTGGGTAGACCCTTCGCTTACACGCCGAAGGGTCTAGGTTTGATTCCCGGCTGAACACCACTAATTTTTCACTTCACCACCTTTTTCGAGCTGCTGCAACGTTCGAAAAGTATAACTGTCTAAGAAAGCTTCTCAAATTTTGCCGTTCCGAGTCGGCAAAAAACTGTAGGTCCCCTCTACTTGTGAGAGAACAGTTGTACGAGTAGTTGATGAGCAAGCAAGGCCCTGGACAGTCCCCCTGTGGACTGTCGCGCCAACAATTATTATTATTATTATTTCTTCCACAAAACGCATGTGGGGAAAAAGACTTGATAATTTAAAAAAAAATACTGTGTTTCTTGAGTTTCAAACGGAATAAAACAAAGACGATTTTCTTAAATTGAAATTCTATTTAATTAATTTGACAAATAATCTTCTTTCATTACTAGGTATACCGGCTTTGAAAATAAAACACTAATTATTAATGGGAAAATAAAAACATTTTATTCAAAGTATTGGCCATTGTTTTCTACACATTTTGACCACCTTTCTGGCAATTTGTGAATACCACGCCAATAAAATTGTTCGTCTTTTAAAGCAAACCCAATTTTTGACCTCCTTGAAGGAATCAAACTGCTGCTCAGCCAATGCGTGTCCCATCGATGAAAACAAATGGTAGTCGGAAGGAGCCCAGTCTGGTGAAGGCGACGGGTGGGGTACCTGCTCCCAGCTAAGTGTTTTGATTGTATCCTGAACCGGTTTTGCTTTGTGTGCAGGTGCATTGTCATGGAGCAAAATAATCTTGCCGTGTCTTCTGGGCCATTCTGGTCGTTTCTCGATCAATGCATGGTTCAAATTGATCATTTGTTGTCGGTAGCGATCAGTATTAACGGTTTCACCAGGTTTTAGGAGCTCGTGGTACAGTACACCTTTCTGGTCCCACCAAACACACAGCCTTGTCTTCTTGCCGAATCGATCTGGATTTGCAGTCTATGTTGATGGTTGTCCCAGATTGACCCATGATTTTTGCCGTTTAGGATTCTTAAAATAAATCCATTTTTCATTGCCAGTAACAATCCGATGCAAAACCGATTTTCTTTCGTGTCTTTGAAGCAAAGTGTTTTTTCCGTTTTCCATCTGTCTTTCATTCAATTCATGTGACACCCATTTTCCACACTTTTGGATGTTTCTCATAGCTTTAAAACGGTCAGAAATTGTTTGTTGTGCAACATTTAACATTGCTGCCATTTGCTTTTGACTCAAAGTATCATCTCCATCCAATATCGTTTGCAATTTGGCATCTTGAACCTTTTTTGGTGGTCTTCCACGTTCTTAATTTTTCACATCAAAATCATTATTTCTGAACCGTTGAAACCATCTTTTGAATGTTGCTTCTGATAGAGCATGATCACCATATGCTTCGACAAGCATTCGATGCGACTCTGCAGCACTTTTCTTAAAATGAAAACAAAAAATTAATGCTTTTCGCGAATCATCACTTTCTGGTGCGAAATTCGACATTTTTAACACGATGAAAAAAATATGATGTTGTCTGTTCAATGACTGGATGTATACTAAATATTTTTCACAAATGTCATAGCAAACAAACAAAAAAAAAAAATAAGAGCTCGTTCACAACAAATGTTCCCTATCGAGACATTTGTATCTTGACGCTCACTTCATACCGGTATACCTGGTATGAGTTAAATATGATTTCTGGCTTACAACCGACCTGGGTGTTTTTTCGATGATTATTTGTAACAATTGTGAGCGTATATGGGCAATAACGGGCGTTAGGCAATTCATGTTAAAGGGCCAAACTTAACTGACAAAATCACCGCAAGTTCAGCCAGTGTCACCAACTTCAATTTCTGTTCTTTATCAAAAACTGCCTTTGGAATGTCGGCTCGTTCTCAACTTTCTCCACCATTAGAGAGATGATCTGAGATGCTACGTACAACGTCAACTGGAACAAGACTTTCTTGGTTCTTAAGCATCCCTGTTCATGTCCATATCCAACCCCTTATTTGCTTCGTCCTTGTTTTAACTTTTTGCCTTGCTGCATTTAAATTTTTTTGCCATAGTTAATGCCAGCACATCACACACCACGCCAAAGCACAGACTTGTGTTGCATTTGACCCTGAAGCTAACATACGCGTTCCTAGACGATGCAAACACTGATAATCGGCTGTTTTCCTGTTTGCTCAAGTCTCCGAAGAGTGTAAACAATTTTCCTCAATGTCAGTCGCATAAAAATTTTCTCATAAATACGCTAGCTCATCGTAATCCACGCCCCCCAATCCTCCGAACACATTGTACGTCTTCACAAGTCCGTATATCTGGTGTGCTAAAAGTAAGCTCACGTAAGTCCACATAAGATACTCGGTCACATCAAGCAGACATAAATTACATTTCCACACAAGAAATTTCCATTTGAACGAGCACAGATAGCAGAATCAAATAAATTGTAACAATTGCCGTCTTTATGGTTTGTCCACATGGCAACTCTGTGGCACTGTCGCACAGCCTCAATAACTCGTCCTCGTCGCAGCGCTCCATTGTATCCGAATGGCTCCGAGAATAATAATAGGACCCCATCGAGAATGGAGGAACCAGTAAAATTGATTTCAGTTTATTTCTTTCATTCTTTCTTTGCCTCCCCGCCACTGCCACCGTCGCCACGGTCGGAGCTGTGCTGCTGTGCGCCGTCGAATCGATCCGCGGGTACTTGGCATGGTTCCCTCGTTTATTTGGTTTCCTCTTGTCTTGTTTTTGTTTGTCATGCATGTTCCCACTTTCCCGTCGCTCCTCCGCGGATATTGATCCAGCAACAGCAAGAGCTCAACCTTATTGTTATGGTTATCCACGATGACTTTGTTGGAGTGGCTTAGAGAGAGAGGGGGCCTCTGATCCCGGACAAGCACGCACGCACACATTCCTCGGCTCCATGGATTTCTCCTCACTTGATCGAAGTCTTGGATTCCCACAACCTGCCTGTAGCAGCGCGTACCTTTAAACCGGTTCGCGAACGCCAACAAAAACAACGAACGCACAATACATAGTCCGTGGACGCGGTCCACTCTAATGCTAGAGTTCAGTTTCTGTCTAAGCCCTGGTCAGCAGGAGCTGCCCCGCTGGTTGTTATGTTTGTGACTTGTGTGATTTTTGCAACGTCTAATGGTTCAATGGCTTTCCTGTCGTGAGCGGGAACTGGTTTGCTTCCAGCAGAGAGAGCGCGGGGACACTTTGCATGAAGTCCTCCCGGCAGACGGCTGTGTTATTATTTTTGCGACAATACACGGCTGTGTGCTGTAGAAGAACCATCCTTCCTCCGCCCTCATGAAATATTTATCCAGCGGAAGGCATGAAGCTCGATGGAGGTACGTTGGAGCAGTGATAGCCTTCTCTGTGAGACGTTGACCCTGGAATTCATGTCAAATTCATGTGAGAGTTCGTGTGGCGAGCACGAGTTGCAACCGAGCAAGGAGGCCGTATGGCACGGGGTTCATTCACACACAACCCCTGCTGCTGGCGTTCGAAAGGCAACGTAGCCTTCGACACAATTTCCCTAAATCGCTCATAAAAACAAGGGATTTCTTCATCAAATCGGAGCGGGGAGGGGGGATTGTGGGCAAAATATGGCTCGCACTTAACCGTTTGGCACAAATTTATGAAACAAGGGACCGGAAATGGAGAGCAGACAGCTAAAAGCGATTATTTCAAATTTTATGGGCTGCCGGAGGGGTCTGGATTATTCACGACTCGAAACCCGTGTAAATGGCTCTTATCTCCAATGTATGGGTTCAAGTTCATTTCTCGTAGCGTTCCGGCGCGGTGCGGTGCGGAGGTGTGAGCTCTTTATTTGATGCATGTTATGCGGTTAAGGGCGACTCGCTTGAGTTATGGGCTGCTGGTCTGGTCTGCATGCGGGTGAGGGATTGTGGCAAATTGACTTGAACTACTTATCCTTACGACGATTTGTAAAAAGAATTTGTTTTATCTCTTCTTGCAGGTAATTCCTAATTGACTTGGAATGCGGACCCAGTTGTGGCGTATGTTCGGGTGTAATTATGGCGTCATGGGGGATATTTTACGAGATACCTGAGTGGATGATATATATTTTGAAAAATTGGAGGTGCTTGGTAAGAAGGGAATCAACAGGAAGTCAGGTGGCTTGTGTGGAACAGGTTGCTTTATATGCTTTGGGGGCATGAAGCGACGCATACGCTAGCTGCTTGTATGGGTTTTGACGGCGCTTAGACTTCTTTAAAGTAAGCGGAAGGTGTCTTGTACGTGAACCGTCTCGTCTTAAAAATGCATTGTTTCATAATCTTGCTTTGGCAGCACAAAGTCAAACTTAAGACTTTAAGTCAAATTTTTATAAAAAGAAAACACATTTTATGGAAGGTTTCTGTGGCAGTACGGCAAAGAACTCCTGAATCGCAAATCAGTGGAAGTGGAAGAACCAAGCTAAGAAATCCTCGATACCACAGCCATCATGTGGCTTACCAATGTATGCAACGGTGGCCGGTAGGGTAGAGTGCGACGCTCTCACGCCGAAGGTCTGATTTCTGGTTGAAGACCTCTTATTCGCAAAAGCTTCTCAAACTTCACCGTTCGGGGTCTCCAAAGAACTGTGGGTCCCTTCTACTGTGTGAGTACAGTACCGCGAGCAGCACGAGTAGTTGATGAGCAAGCTAGGGCCTGGTCTCCTGTATGTATATAATCAATGCAACGATTTCTTTGTTTTGATTGTGTGTTCTCGTGCAAATGCGAGATACGAACCAACATGTCCTGGAAAAGCAAACATTTCTAGTTGGCGGCACCAGCCGCATGAACCAGCCGACACTTGCCTCACTGGTCTTCACTTTCGCCGAAAATACAGTCTTTCTCCATTCCAAAGCCAAAGAGGCGTAGAAGCAAAAATTTATTCTCGTGCCATGTAAGCATGGAATTGTTTTCTCCGCATATAAGACCACTGATTGCCCGCACAACCTTTCATTAAGACAACGACCTTCTTAGTGTGATCTCAAGTTCTTTGAAGTCATAAATTAGGATTGGGATGGTTAAGGCGTTAAGCTAATGGCGGTTAATAAAGGGAAGAGTTATAGGCAAACTGCTTCCAGACTTGGTCTCATTTCTTTCTTTCTCACCTCCTCGTAACACAGAGCTTGACGTCGAAGACTCTCTTTGCTGGAGGGTTATTGTACATGTGGCCACCCGATTGTACACGATGAATTTTTACTTGCGGGGACCACATTCGGCTACAGCTCATATTGTTCGCGGTTCTCTCCATTTGTCTTCCTTTTAGACGAGACCATATATTGTATGGCCAGACAGTCCACAGGGGGCCTAGGGCATAGCTTGCTCATTAACAACTCGTTTTGTGCGCGAGCAGAAGGGACCTTGTTTGAGAAGCTTTCTTAGACAGTTATTACTTTCGAGGTGTTGTCAGCAGGTCGAAAGAGGTAGTGCCGTGAAAAAGTCGATGTGTTGAGCCAGGAGTCGAACCTAGACCTTCGGCTTGTAAGCGTCACACTCTGCTGACTACGCCAAGGCGACCACAGAGATCATATAAGATTGTCAAACATTTCCCGTCTTTTTGTCTTTTGAATTTTCCGGCTATATACAAAGCGCTACAGAACTCGTATCTGGCAATACTATATATCATTGGAAGGGTCTTGGCAACACTACAGAACGACGCAATGCATGATTAGTTTGGATATTGCGTTCAACAGCTATAGACGTGTAAACATGGAGTTAACTAACGCCAAATTTCGCGCTATGTTAAAGTTTTCCTTCGTTGAAAGCTAGAGAAACGTTCCATGAGATTAATGGTGTTTTGGGGGATGGTATTCCATAGCTTCGAACCGCGAAGGAATGGTTTCGACGATTCAGAGCCGGCGAAAACGACACCATGGATAAGCCAGCCGGCGAAAGACCTGTGACGACGAATACCGATAGGATCATGGAAATCATCGAGTTAGACCAGCATGTGGCATATCGTAACATCACCCAGGAGATGGGAGCTAGTCACCAAATCCATTTTAAACCATCTGCAGGAGGCTGGATGCAAAAAACGCTTCATGTTTGAGTGTCGCATGATTTGATTTAAAAAAACCTTCTGGACCCAATCAACGCCTGCGATATGCTGCTGAAACGGAACAAACTCGAACCAATTTTTGAAGCAGATGGTGACTGGCGACGAAAAATGGATCACAAACGACAATCTCAAGCGAAAACGATTGTGGTTAAAGACCGGTGAAACGTCCCAAACAGTGGCCAAGCCGGGATTGACGGCCAGGAAGGTTTTGCTGTACGGTTGGTGGGATTGGAAGAGAATCATCCACTATGAGCTGCCCCCATATGACCAGACGCTTAATTCTACCATCTACTGCAAACAACTGGACCACTTGAAGCAGGCGATCGACCAGAAGCTTCCCGAATTGGCCAACAGGAAGGATGTAGTGTTCCACCAGGACAATGCCAGACCACACACTTCGTTAATGACTCGTCAGAAGCTACGGGAGCTCGGATGGGAGGTTTTATCGCATCCACCATATAGCCCGGACATAGCGCCAAGTGATTACCACCTGTTCCTGTCCATGGCGAATGCCCTTGGTGGTGGGAAGTTGAACTCAAAAGAGGCTTGTGAAAACTGGCTGTCTGAGTTCTTCGCAAATAAGGAGGGAGCTTTTACGAGGGGGTATTATAAAGTTGCCGTCTAGATGGAAACAGACTATCGAACAAAACGGCGCATATTTGTACTAAATCCGATTACTGTAACACTTTTTATGAAGCAGTGAATGAAGAGCCAAAAAGCGGAAGGGAGGGGATATTTGACAACTTTATGTATCCGACGATGGATTTTGCTTCTAAAGGCATGGAAAGTCAGTTCTGCGGTCTGCGAATGATGACGTGCTGAATTATGGTGATCTGCTCGCGATCCAAAATAATAATTTTAAGCTTAATTTCTAACTGGGTTATTGACATAAGATTCATTTCAATCAATTAAGGCTTAGCTATTTTATTAAGCAAAATCTAATAAAATCAAATTTAGTACTATTGTTTTGTCCGACATTGTATATTGGGACCATAACATTGGTTGCTAAGAGATGGCGTAACTTGTATAATTCCATTGTTATTATTCCATTGGAACATGCGTTGGAAAACATGTCATTTTATGTCATTTGCGTATATGTCATTCATTTGAACCGTAAACCGTAGTCATTTTTTTGACTGTTTTTCGGAAAAACTGGACATGTCGCAACCGTACCACTAGAACAAAGTGGATCAGTCAATTCTGAGTGGTACACAACCATTTGTTTGACAGTTGTCTTCCAGGAAATCAGGAAAACCAACCGCCGAAGACGGATCACTCTTCACCACCATAATGCGAGCTCTCACACATCGGCTGAAACAACTGCATTTTTGAGCACTCAAAACATCGATTTGATGAGTCATCCGCCGTATAGTCGTGACTTGGCACCGAATGACTTCTTTTTATTCCCGTACGTAAAAAAACAAAATGAGAGGGCAACGTTTTTCGACACTTGAAGAAGCAGTTGATGCGTTCAGAATGCACGTTTTGGAGATACCTCAATTAAAGTGGCAAAAGCGCTTCGACAATTGGTTCCAACGCATGCAAAAGTGTATATATCTTAATGGGGAATATTTTGAAAAGCAATAAAGCTATTTGCGATAGTTAATATTTGTTTTTGGTCTCTAACCCCGAAATATAAAAGGCAGCCTTTGTATTCGATGAGCTTCAGCTTCATTTTTCTTCCAATAAAAATAGAACTTGGTGGTCGCCGTGGCGTAGTGGGTAGAGTGCGACGCTCACACGCCGAAGGGTCTAGGTTCGACTCCCAGTTCAACACCAATTTTTCTAATATTTCACAGCACCACCTGTTTCGAGCTGCTGACAACACTCAAAGAGTAATAACTGTCTAAGAAAGCTTCTCAAATTTCGCCGTTCGGAGTCGGCAAAAAACTGTAGGTCCCTTCTACTCGTAAGAGAACAGTAGCGCGCACAACACGAGTAGTTGATGAGCAAGCTAGGCCCTGGTCTCCCTTTGGACTGTAGCGCCAACAATCATTATTATTATTATTAAAAATAGAACATCACAACTTCCCGCAAATGTAGTTTATCCCGACATTTTCAAAGAAGCAAAATATCCAAATAAACCGCAAGTTGTCTAAAACAGACACTAATTATTGCTGACAAACGTCGCACGTTTCAAATGAAGTTGGTATTCGCTTCCAGGATCAGCAACAACTTGCAGGTAGCGCCATCTTTCGAAAACGGACCGAATTAGAAGTAGAAGTTTTAAAAGGCAACTATTCACTGAATAAAGTCTCTGTCGCAAATTACAGTCCCAAGGCAGGTTGTGCAGTGCGCTTAAGGTACAAACTTGGAATCGTCTACAAATATAGGTCTTAGTTCAAACATATGCTCTTTGTATATCTCCGCTCTATCAAGCTGATGGCTTCGTTTTAGACTCTATTGTACCAGAGCCATCTCCAGAAATCGAAATTTTGTATGGATTTGAAATGAACCCGCACTTGACTTCTACAAAACTTCTCCTGTTTGCTAATAGAACGTGTTGCTTAACGTTGAACCCTACAGCATCTGCTTGAAAGTAGTAACCCCGCAGCGCGAACTGAAGAATAAACAAATTTAACAGACGATCACATCTTTTCGTCTTTCAACCAGCACCACATCTGAAACATCGCATAAAACAACTGTGGCAGTCCATATACCCCAAAATAATGACATATTTGAATGGAACCACGCCATGAACCGTTTAAGGGACTCACATTTTTTGCTTGATGACTTTTACAGCTTCTCAAAGAATTTCCGGTGGCACAGTCTTCGTTCGCTTGAGGAAGCATCAAATTTGGATCATAAATCTCTCCTTCTTTTCCCCTCCCCAGGCGGGCTGAATTGTAATAGATTTCCGCAGAAAGGGGTGAACAGTAGTTTGTCCCTGGATTTACGACCATGGCCGAGTTGACGACCTATAAAGGCTTTAATTGAAAAATTCTTTCAAAACACAATTATGGTGTACGTTCGTCAATGTCACATCCCCGAGTAGTGGGAGGGTAGCGGGTTTTCAAATGGAAACTTTATTCATACCCGCCCGCTGCGCCGGCAGCTGCAGCCAATCTCCACTGACCCGAATTCACGTACACGTCTCACAAGCTTGCTGCCACGGCAGAGACCACCGAGAAGGACGACTCCGGCTAAAAGGGGGGTTGAGAGCAAAGGAAAATCGAGATACTGGAGTTGTTACGCAGCGCTGTCCTAAGGATTTTGGGAAAATTAAATTCACATTTGCATATGGCTGTGTCCTACGACCGTCATGTTGCTCAGCATGCAATATCCGCTGGAATTGACAAATAATTGATATCCGCCTCTGAGAGACAGTCGAGGGCTTACACACACTCATCCTCAATGATGAGAGAGGCACACTGGCGCTCGGTTCGAAGGGCAAATCAGAAACTCATTTGTCAAGACTTGACGAGTGAAATCCCCGGACAGCCGTGCTTATCGTCTTATGCTAATGGGAGCTTACCAAAAGAACTCGCCCCCCGCCCACATCACTCGGCCGATTCAGACTGAAAATAAAAACTCAATTTCACAACTGAAGGACAACACTTTCCGGTGAAATATCGCCTAGGCTGTGGAGGGGGAACGAGGAGCGTGCATGATTGCGAGACAAATACAATCGAAAAGGACTTCATAGGAATGATGCCGGAGCCACAGGCCCCCACCAAAAGCGACGGCATGTCTGTCTTCTGTTGAGCGGAACGACTCCATTCGAAAGAGTCAGCTGGAAATGGGTTGAGGCGGTTGTGTGACAGTGATTCGAGACCATGTCACATTTCTGGGTGTTCATGTATCCGATCCTTGTCCTCCGCGGAATCTCGTGAACACTTCCAGCTGACTGCCCCTTATTTTCGGTGTGGGAGGGGAACGGGGGATTGTGAGAAAAAACTTTCGCCTGTGACGATGTCATTGTCATCGCCTGACTGACAAGAAATTAGCAGCCACGGCGACGGGCAAAGTGGTGACGAAGACAAGGCGTAGTTGCAAAGCAATATGTGACACATGTCATTAAGCGCGCGTTATTGCCTTCGCATCCTGCCATAAAGCCGATAGATACCATCGCCACCGAGACTTGTGGACTGTGTACACTGGAGAGTGCGGCAGGATACCCCGAAGCGTTGAAAACTGTATGCTTCTTGTAGATAAAATTAAAATGTACAGAAAAGTATGGGGGCACGTGTGAACGGTGAGGGGAGAGTGAAACTACAAACTGCAACTTTATGGTGATTGAAACGCATAACAACTGGGTTATGACTTGTATCGTAAAGCGATTAATGGCCCAAGATCCGCAGCCGCAAGAAGCTTGTCTTCTACTGTCGTGTAGTTGCCGGCGACTCATCCCGGGAGCGGTTTGATGCGCTGGGGAGGTCATAAAGCATATGGAAAAAGTTTCTTGAGCTATTGACGGTACACAACAATGTGCTGCAGAAGTTTTCGTCATATTTTTCATCCCGTCAAATGTAGTACACATCCGGCGAAGGAAACACAGAAACTTTTCAAAGTCTATTGGCCGCCGTGGCGTAGTGGGTAGAGTGCGACGCTCACACACCGAAGGGTCTAGGTTCGATTCCCGGCTGAAATCCTCTTTCGATCTGTTGACATCATTCAAAGAGTAACAACTGTTCTCAAACTTCGACGTTCACAGTCGGCAAAAACCTGTAGGTCTCTTCTACACGTAAGAGAACAGTAGCGTGCGCAACACGAGTAGTTGATGAGCAAGCTAGGCCTTGGTCGCCCTGAGGACTGTCGCGCCAGCAATTATTATTATTGAAACTTCTCTCGATTTTCTTACTTTTCTGAATATGGGAAGACGTGGGGGGATGTCATAAAAAAGGCAGCTTAAAAAGTAGGAAAAGGCAAAACTTCTGTAAAGGATGACACCTTTTAGCAACAAAAGTTGACAGTTGTTCCTTTAACAGGCTGTCGACTTGTTTCAATTCGCTTTAGTGTAGACGCTTAAGGAAAAGCGGTTTGGACCTAAGAGAAAGGTGTGAAACTGGGGAACAATCAAAGCCAATTTGAAATCGACTGGACTGTCTAGACGCTTAAGAGGGGTGTGTGCGAGTGCAGAGATGGAAATGCCTGTTCCTCTGCAAGTCTCTTTTACCATAAAATATTTTATATTTATTATCATTTACGACTTTTTTCCGTTTTCCGGTAAGATGCACATTCCATCGTTGCTGACCTTCATTGGTTCACCTCCGAAAATCCGTGGAGGTCCGAGCAATCTCCAGAGACTGTACAGTTTACCATGTAGACATTCTTGCAGAGATCGCAGCAAATGCTAGTCAGGGGGGTTAAGGTCAGGGGTATAAGGTGGATCCATAAAGAATTCTTTAACAAGTCATCGCCAACTTGTACAAAGTCATCAGAGGTGACCGTGGATAAGCACTGACATATTCGATGGTTGGGCAATTCTTGGTTCTTCACTAAAATGTTTGCGTAGAGCGGTAGAGAATCTATTAGACCACCAACCACACTTCTTCTTCTTGTGGCGTTACAGTCCGGGGTGGAACTGGGCCTCAACCAACATGCCTCTCCAGCCAGCACGATCTTTCGCCAGCTGCTTCCAGTTCCGCACTCCAATTTGATTGAGGTCCTTCTCCACTTGAGTGCGCCACCATAGCTTTGGCCGTCCTCTTTTACATTGTCCCAATGGCTCATATTCGAAGAATTTTCGGGCCGGAGCAGTGGTGTCCATACGCCTTACATGGCCTAGCCATCTTGAGCTTTGTATCTTTGTTGATGCTCAACCAGACGCATGTCGCTACAAAGCCCTCTCCTCCAGATGCCATCAACGCAAATAGAACCAAAACTCGCACACAAAACTTTTCTTTCGAAAAGACTTAGGGCTTCCTTATCCGCCTTTGTTAACGTCCAGGTTTCCGCCCCGTAAAGTAGGACTGGGATGATCAAGCTGTTATATAAAGCTAGATTAGTCCTTCGAGAGAGGGCTTTATTACTCAATTGAGTCTTGAGCCCAAAGAAACAGCGGTTGGCAAGAGTGATTCTGCGTTTGATTTCGGTACTGATGTTGTTGTCCCTGATTACCGCGGAGCCGAGGTCCTAAACTACCTCAAAGTTTCTGCTGCCTAGTGTGACGCTCCGTCCGAGACGCCGATGTTGTGTGTCCTTCCTTGATGACAGCATGTACTTCGTTTTGCCCTCATTTACCGCAAGACCCATTTTAGCCGCTTCCGCTTCAATGCCAGCAAACGCCTCGCTGTGTTCGTCCAATCACGTCAATGTAATCAGCATAAGCTAACAATTGAACTGACGTCTGGAAGATCGTGCCTCTGGTGTTGACTTGTGAGTTACGCACGATCTTCTCAAGAATGATGTTGAAGTGTGTCGCCTTGTCTAAAACCTTTCTTTGACATTGAAGGTCTCGGTGAATTCGGTACCGACCTTGACGGAGCAGCGAGAGTTCTCCACCGTCATCCTACACAATCTGACGAGTTTGGTAGGAATGCCAAAACTAGACATGGCACTGTATAGCTCGTCTCTATGCACACTGTCATATGCAGCCTTGAAATCGACGAATAGGTGGTGAGTGTCAATTTGCATTTCTTGGGTCTCTTCCAGGATCTGCCGTAATGTGAAGATCTGGTCTATTGTGGACTTCCCTGTAGTTGGCGCAGTCAAAGGGGTCTCCTCTCTTGTGGACCGGGCAAACGACGCTGAGATTCCACTCGTCGGGCATGCTTTCCTCCGACCATATCTTACAGATGAGCTAGTGCATGCGCCCAACCAGGTCAGCTCCAGCTGCTTTAAATAGTGATGCGTGTTTCCAGGATCTGCCGTAATGCGAAGGTGTGGTCTATTGCGGACTTCTCTGACCTGAAACCACACTGATGGGGAGGACCTATCAGGTTGTGGTCAAAGGGTTTCAGACGCTCACACAATTCAGCAGAGAGGATCTTGGGATGTTAGGAAGACTAATCCCTCGATGATTGGAGCAATCAAAGGAGTCTCCTTTTTTGTGGACCGGGCAAACGAAGCTGAGATTCCACTCATAGGGTATGCTTTCCTCTGACCATATCTCAGAAATGATCTGGCGCATGCGCCCAACCAGCCCTCTCCAGCTGCTTTAAATAGTTCTGCAGGTAGTCCGTCGGCTCCAGTAGCTTTATTCAACTTCAGCTTCGATAGTGCTATCTTCACTTCGTCTGAATCGGAAGGTAGGAATTCTTATCTGTCAAATTTCAAATCGAGTAGAACATACTGCCTAACAGCGAAATTCGGGCCGTCATGACCTTAAAGGAGTCTACAGGAATGATCCTTTCAGATTCTTAGCACAAACGGCGACTCTACCACAATTTGTCCATTTTGGTCCCGACAGTCTTTGGTCCCAACCACTATTCACTCATTAGTCGTAAATCCTGGCCTTGAAGATGTCTATGAGAGTCCATAGGCTGTTGAATATCCTCACTTTCGCTGAACATGCTCCAGCCCATCCGCTATAAATTTGTGTATTTGGTGTCAGTTTAGTGACGTATCATTAATGCTTACTCGGATTTTAGGTTTGTTCAGTAAGTACTTTCGCAAGGAGCTAGGCTTTCCGATAAAACCGAACTCTCCTCAATGGGGAGTGTGTTTATTGTCGATTGTGGTTAAGAAGAAAAAGCTCAGAAAACTTAACTATAAAATATATTTTATTAAAAAGGCTCTGCCACTGATTCCAAGTACTGCTGCTTTCTCGTGGAATGAAGATGAAGAAAAATGGAGATAGGTTGAATGTGACAAACTCTTGCTCAACTGTTTGTTGAAGATTACAGTCGCGAGCCTGAGATTTTTAAGCCGTTGTGGGCACAGTGCGATGCTCACACGCCGGAAGTCCAGATTCTTTTCCCAGCTGAACACCTCAAATTGCTTCATGGCACCACCTCTTTCGAGCGGCTGACAACACTCAACGAGTAACAACTGTCTAAGAAAGCTTCTCGAATTTCGCCGTTCGGAGTCGGCAAAAAACTGTAGGCCCCTTCCATTCGTAAGAGAACAGTAGCGCGCACAACACGAGTAGTTGAAGAACAAGCTAGGCCTTGGTCCCCTGTGTTCTGCCAAGCCATAAAATTATAATTATTATTGTTATATGCTGGTTGCGAACGATACTGACTATGTCTGACAATGTCTTTCACGGTATCTTCTAACAATCTTTTGTTTTAAAATATCACTGCCATGGTGAGTGACAAGTCAAGCAAGCAAGGACCGCCCTTTACTGGAAATTTTCAAAACAATATCGGATTTATTAGTCCTGGGTGCGACGGTCGTTTACAAGAGGAGTTTATTTGTGAATTTTGATTTTTTTAAAACAGACCGTGTGTTTCGCATGTTTCGTATCCCAATGCTAAAATTTAAGGTTGCCAAATATCTCCCTTCCGCTTTTTTGCTCTTCATTCACTGCTTCATAAAAAGTGTTACAGTAATCGGATTTAGTACAAATATGAGCCGTTTTATTCGATAATCTGTTTCCATCTAGACGGCAACGTCATAATACCCTTTTCATAGAAGCCCCCCTCCTTATTTGCGAAGAACTCGGACGGCCACTTTTCACAAGGCTCTTTTGAGTTCATTTTCACACCACCAAGGGCGTTCGTAATTGACAGGAACAGGTGGTCATCACTTGGTACTATGTCCGGGCTATATGGTGGATGCGATAAAACCTCCCATCCGAGCTCCCGTAGCTTCTGACGAGTCATCAACGAAGTGTGTGGTCTGGCGTTGTCCTGGTGGAACACTATACCCTTCCTGTTAGCCAATTCTGGACGCTTCTGGTCGATCGCCTGCTTCAAGCGGTCCAGATGTTCGCAGTAGTAGGTGGATATAAGCGTCTGACCATATCGGAGCAGCTCATAGTGGATGATTCCCTTCCAATCCCACCAAGCACACAGCAAAACCTTCCTGGCCGTCAATCCCGGCTTGGCCAGTGTTTGGGACGTTTCACCGGTCTTTAAATAGAATCGTTTTCGCTTGATATTGTCGTATGTGATCCATTTTTCGTTGCCAGTCACCATCCGCTTCAAAAACTGGTCGAGTTCGTTCCGTTTCAGCAGCATATCGCAGGCGTTGATACGGTGCAGAAGGTTTTTTTTTGCGTCAAATCAAGCGGCACCCAAACATTAAGCTTTTTCTTGTATCCAGCCTTCTGCAGATGGTTTAAAATGGTTTGGTGACTAACCCATCTCCTGGGCGATGTCACAAGACGCCACATGCCGATCTAACTCGATGATTTCCATGATCGGTATTCATCGTCACAGGTCTTCTGCCGGCTGGCTTGTCCATGGCGTCGTTTCCAACTTACTCTGAGTAAACCATGCCTCCGCGGTTCGAAGTGTAGAGTACCGTCCCCGAAAACACCATAAATCTCACTGAACGTTTCTCTAGCCGATTTGTCTTTAACGAAGGAAAACTTAAAAATAGCGCGAATTTCGGCGTTAGTGAACTCCATGTTTACACGTCTATAACTGTTGAACACAATACGCCAACTAATCATGCATAGCGTCGGTTTGTAGGTTATGTCAATGCCTTAGTTTTAATTTTTCAAGCGTCAATTCAGCACGCATCCTCGGATTTGTAGTTCTATGTATTCGATTGTGATTCAAATCACTAACCGCTCACAACTAAAAGTCAGTAATCCTGACTAAATTAACGTTCAGCGCTAAAGTCGGTAATTAAATCTTTCAGGAAATATGCAGCCTTCGTCGAAACGCTCGCACCGGCGTCGGCGGAAGGATTACTCGATTTTCAGAAAAGTTCTCCTCCGTGAATTTTAAATGAGCTTAATTAACTTCCCCTGTGGATTTTGAATGTATGCAAATGAATTAAATACCATTTAGCTGAAACTGCTAACTCTTGAAGGATATATTAAGAAAACTATTTTCAATCAGGGTTCTTTTTTAGAGCCAACAAAGACCGGTTTAGCGTAGTTCTGTTTTGTTGGAGAGCATGATCATTACTTCCTATATGTCAGGCTTCTGACTTTTTGTCAAATTACTTTGGAATAAAATGCCATGGAAGCATTATTGCAAGTGGCTCTTCTATTGAATGTGTTAAAAGTGACTTCTGAAAATTGTACCATAAAATTTATTCACGACATGTAATGCGTGAAAATTCGTTTTGGCGTTCAAATGCGGTCGGAAGGCTATGCTCGTATACCAGAAAATAAAAGGGTAAAAAGAAATGATCGCAATTGGTAGACCGGCGGTCTGAGGAAGTTTTTCAACAGCTTCTCATAGCAGGGAGCGATATATAATAATGAAACAAAGAACGAATCAAGCCAAGCCACCATCCATTCGAAGGAGACAACAAGTGGGTATGCATTGTGAAGAAGGAAATGTTACAGTTACCAAGGGATTTATTCATAAAAAATACTCCACCGACAAGGCCAAGACAGACATACCACTACCATGTTTCACGGACTCTTGGAAGCGATGCCAAAGCCACAATCTTCAGTATTCACACTTGGCAGTGATGCATTGTCAAAATATTCACACTATGCTTGTGCATATAGGCGAGGATAAAAATAGTAATAATAATAATTGTTGGCGCGACAATCCACAGGGGGACCAGGGCCTAGCTTGCTCTCCAACTACTCGTGTTGTGCGTGCTACTGTTCTTTTACGAGTAGAAGGGACCTACAGTATTTTGCCGACTCCGAACGGCGAAGTTTGGAAAGCTTTCTTAGACAGTTATTACTCTTTGAGTGTTGTAAGCAGCTCGAAAGAGGTGGTGCCATGAAAAATTCAGCTGGGAATCGAACCTAGACCCTCCGGCGTGTGAGCGTCGCACTAAGTTAAGCTTAAGTTTAGAAATGTATTTTTTATTCATCAGTTAATTTTCTTAAATCTAGACAAAATACTTAACTAGTTTAACATTTATTTAAAACTTACAAATCTATCTTACTGGTCCTAGACGGGCACTCTAAGTTAATCTGTTCTTAATTGTGAGCGTCGCACTCTACCCACTACGCCACGGTGGTGACAGGGGCGAGAATACAAATATTCACTATTCACAAGGAGGGTTTTGACAAGAATTTCGTATTTTGCAGCTTTATGGGTGACATTTTTCGACAGCCTTGTGGATCTCAAAAATGTCATGACAATGAGATGACACAAATGACAGACTCTGAGTCCACTCGATCAATTTTTATCGAAATTAAACATTTCTTAAATTTTTGGGAGTTTTGATCGAAATGGTGCTAGCTCGTATCCGCCTCTGAATCAGAGTCATTGGGACAACGCAAGTGTAGAGGGAATAGGCTGAAATGAAATACCTTTACCAACTTGGTACGCAACTGGAGGCAGTTGACGAGAGATCATGCTAACTGGAGAGCCACGTAAGTTGAGCCTCAGGTCCATTGCTGACTGCAGCGCCATGCAAACAAAAGAATAGGAATTTGATAGCACGTACGATTTTTCAGTTGGTCCCAGATGGAGTAAGTTGTCGAGCAACAATTGTGTTATTACAAGGAGCCGGGACGTAAAGTTTATTACGGATTACGAACAACGAAGAGGGTTCCCGAAGAAAACAAGTATTTTGATGTTTTCGTTAACAACCCTAAAGAACTGGTACAATGCAGAACAACAATCCGAGTCGATGTTTGCACCTAAGACGCTTCGGACATCGAGAATAATGGAGGGGTGTCTGACGTCGATCACGACGTGATCAATCTGATCGATGGTGGATTGATCAGGAGATCGCCAGGTTCCCTTGTGAAAATTCAGGTGTTGGAAATGCGTGCTACCCACAGAGAGGTTCCGCCCCGAGGCGGAGTTTAACAGCCTAAGTACGTTTCCAGATGTGTTTTCGTGCAGGCTGTTGAATTCAGACTCCAAAGATGTCCTCATTTCCCAGCTGAGCTTTGAAGTCTTCTAGAAAGATCCTCCTAGTTATCGACAATCGAACCCAGACCTTCTGCGTGTGATCGTCGCACTGTTGCCACTGCCACTGTTTTAAAAATAGCAAATTTAGTGTCACTTGAAGCACTGTAAGTGGTCGCCGTGGCGTAGTGGGTAGAGTGCGACGCTTACACGCCGAAGGGTGTAGATTCGATTCCCAGCTCAACACCAATTTTTCGAATGTTTCACGGCACCACCTCTTTCGAGCTGCTGACAACACTCAAAGAGTAATAACTGTCTAAGAAAGCTTCTCAAATTTCGCCCTTCGGAGTCGGCAAAAAACTGTAGGTCCCTTCTACTCGTAAGAGAACAGTAGCACGCACAACACGAGTAGTTGGAGAGCAAGCTAGGCACTGGTCCCCCTGTGGACTGTAGCGCCAATAATTATTATTATTATAAGGCACTGTAACTTATAACCTAATAATCAAATTGACACGAAAATTTGTCAAGCAACATTTTTGTGCTTCCTAAGAATAGCATGGATTTGTTGTGGATTTGTTAGTGGCGCGCTTTATATATCAATACCGGGACCTTTTTAGTGATGTGTTTAATTAACATTCTTTAAAAGCCCGCTAAGACCTTACACTTATATATGTTAAGTGGGCAGGAATTTTTGTGTTGTTTCAAAAGTCTCCGTCGGAGTACATAGGTCTAAAACGATTATATTTGTTGGAAGAGAGCTGTGTATGCAGTTCTATGACCACCGTGGCGTAGTGCGACACTCACATACAAGGTTCTCATCTCTCACCATAACTTTCGAACTGCTGATAAAACTCAAGAAGTATTAATTGGCAATGAAATAGCTTTTCGAACTTCGCTGTTGGGAGTCGGCATGCAACTGTAGCTCCCTTCCACTAGTGAGAGAACAATAGCCCACACAACATCAGTAGTTGCTAAAGAATGATCCCATATTCCAAGCATTAATAAAACGCCGCAAATTCAAAGCAGAACGATCTTGGGGCATCGATCGTTGTAATTGGGGCATCGATCGTTGTCATCCTTCTCCTCTGTCGGGGCGTGAGCGCATATTAGGCTGATGTTCCCGAATTCAGCCTTGATGCGGATTGTCATGAGGAGTTCGCTGACGAATTCGTAGCTCAAAATTTTTTTTGCCTAAGTCTGCCTCAAACAACAAATTCTCTTTCTGTAATGGCTGTAGTATATGTCACAGTTTTTCATTGTTTTTTTGCCGGGCTAATCCCATCGCAAAACTGTGTAAACCGATGCATTAATCCAGCACGATGTGGCAAACATTAAAATGGTTCATACATAAATGAAACAATGATTCAACCAAATTCCAGAGTGATTCATTTCAAGCGTCCATACCTTAAAGTAACCCGCACAATATAAGAATATAAGAATATATTAGAATATAAGATTGGTCTCAAAAGATGGACATTTAGTTTAAGGCCATCAAAAATTCACAAATTTAGTGATTTTTTCAGTTAAACCATTTCAACAAATATAACTAGAAATTAAAAGCTGGTCCGTAAAATATTAAAAAAAAACGCTAAAACGGTTCAATTCTGATTGGGGCTTTCCTCAGTTAACTTGCCCTTGACAAAAGCAGAACTTTATGGCCTAAAAGTTTGAGCTAGACTTTACACAGGGTAATTGCAATGCAAACTTTCATCAGGATTCTGCAGCAAACTGTCACGGTGTTATCGACTGAGGAAGATTTTTGAAAAAAATTATTGGTCGCACAAAATGTGTACTCGTACATTTGCTACACAAACAAATTAAGCACTGATGACGAAAATGCTGGTTAGTTGACGAATTAAGCTTTTGCATACGGATGTTAAGGTTTTTTGTTCATGTAACACACGGATGAAAGGCATTATTCTCATGCTGGTAAAAGAGAACATTTAACGACGATCTCTAGGGGCTGTACAACGACATATATCGCTTGAGATGGCTAGTCCATTTCGAGCCTATGTACACCACTCCTGCGGCTCGCAAAGTCTTTGAATCTGACTTATTGAGACAATGCAAGAGAGGAAGGCCTAGGCAAAGGTGGTTCACGCAAGTGGAGAAGGACCTCAACCAACTTGGATTGCTGGCAGAAAAAGAAGGTAAAAGAGTTAACTTCGCGCTATAACTCTGCAATTCATTGGTAAGTCCCGGGATCAAGCAATAAAACCAAATTTTTTAGACAAAATTCGACTTTATTCATCAACACAGTGTCCTTCAAGGGTCATACAATCAGTTCAACGTCGATCTTAAATTTCGGTGTCTTTTTTAGAGAACGATATATTTTTGGCTAAGTTCTAAGTTTTAAGTTTCGGTGAGCAAATCCAAATTCGAGCCATATTTTCTTTCGGCGAGCATCCTTTTGAGGTCTAAAAAGAGAAGTCGCTGGGGGTCAGATCTGGAGAATACGGTGGTTGCGGACGCAATTCAAACCCCAATTCGTGCAATTTGGCCATGGTAGCCAACGACTTGTGACACGATGCATTGTCGGGGTGCCAGAGAATTTTTTTCTTCTTCATATGGGCCCCGTGGTCGCCGTGGCGTAGTGGGTAGAGTGCGACGCTCACACGCCGAAGGGTCTAGGTTCGACTCCCAGTTCAACACCAATTTTTCTAATATTTCACGGCACCACCTCTTTCGAGCTGCTGACAACACTCAAAGAGTAATAACTGTCTAAGAAAGCTTCTCAAATTTCGCCGTTAGGAGTCGGCAAAAAACTGTAGGTCCCTTCTACTCGTGAGAGAACAGTAGCGCGCACAACACGAGTAGTTGATGAGCAAGCTAGGCCCTGGTCCCCCTTTGGACTGTAGCGCCAACAATTATTATTTATTATGGGCCCTTTTTTTTTTTTGAAATTTCTTCGTTCAAACGCACCAATAATTCCATGTAGTATTCGTTGTTGATCCGTTTGCCTTTCTCAAGATAGCCATAACCTTCCCAGCCGACCTTTGTGTTTTTGGACGATATAAGCGTGGTTCACTGGCTGCTGTCCACTCCGCTGACTGCCAATTTGACTCGGAGCGTAGTTGTGGATTCATTTTTCCATTGTGACATACCGACGCAAAAAAACCTGTTTATTCTGGCCAAACAGCTCTCAGAATCATCGATACGTTGTTTCTTTTGGTCCATTGTGAGCAAACGCGGCACCCATGTCGAAAACAGCTTTCTCATGGACAGATGTTCATGCAAAATAATGTACACCCTGCCTTCTGATATCTATAAGGTGTCAGCTATCTCACGCAATTTCACTGTGCGGTTTTCCAAAACGGTTTTGTGTACTTTTTTGACGTTTTCGGGTGTAACCACCTTAATTGCTCTTCCAGAGCGTTCAGAATCGCTGGTGTCGGTAAGGCCACGTTTAAAGTCCGCATACCACCGACAAATAGTAGTTTTTGATGGAGCAGAGTCCCTGTAACACTTTTCAAGCCATTACTGAGCTTGTACGGTATTTTTTCCCATCAATAAGTGGTGTTTGATCAACACATGAACTTCTGTTTTTTCCATTGTTTTACTAGTAATTGTATGGCGGGACAGTCCACCGGGGACCAGGGCCTAGCTTTGTCATCAACTACTCCTATTGTGCACCCTACTGGTGTCTCACAAGTAGAAGAGACCTACAGATTTTTGCCGACTCCGAACGGCGAAGTTTTGAGAAGCTTTCTTAGACAGTTATGACTCTTTGAGTGTTGTCAGCAGCTCGAAAGACGTGGTGCAGTGAAAAATTCGAAGTATTCAGTCAAGAATCGAACCCAGACCTTCTGCGTGTGATCGTTACACTCTACCCTCTACGCCACGGCGGCCACTGTTTTAAAAATCGCAAATTTTGCGTCACTTGAAGCACTGTAACTTGTAACCTAACAATCAAATTGACACGAAAATTTGTCAAGCAACATTTTTGTGCTTCCTAAGAATAGCATGGATTTTTTGTTAGTGGCGCCTTCTATATATCAATACCGGGACTTCGCTGTTGGGAGTCGGCATGCAACTGTAGCTCCCTTCCACTTTTGAAAGAACAATAGCAACATCAGTAGTTGCTAAAGACTGATCCCAAGTTCCAAGCATCAATAAAACACCTTTAATTTAAAGCTGCAAGATGCGTTAGGGCATAATCATCGAAAGAGGGTACGGTTAAAATCCTGTAAGAGGATCACAGACAACTTCAAAGCCAGGACTAACGATTAACGATTGGTTAGTGGGATTGGATGAGGAGCGCTTCTTATAACCTTATTAGATAAAGCATCAATTGAAACCCTACCTCTCCATTCGACCTCCTGGAATCAGAATTGGTAAATTACGAAAATGATAGTGCCTTTTCACATTCACCTCTGATGGCCTAGTACAAATTTGAAGAGCCGCGCTGAAGAGTTTTTGAGAAGTCAGAATTCAACTTATTTTTGTTAAACAAAAATCCGCTGTGCTTTTGATATAACAAAGAGTTGCTTATACGTCAGCAACATGAAACTTATTGAACGTCGTAAGATATAGAAAACACTTTGTTGGTTGTTTGGTTACAGCTTTACTTCGATTCAAGTGAATTTGAAAATTTTCTCCAACTATATCCAAGAGAAACTAAATGTGACCAATTTCCATTCAAATTATTCAACAGTTTCGAAGTCGAACACAGTAGGGCTTGCAAGAATCTTTACACATTTCAAAATTGTCAAATAAACTCGACCTTGGCTCTTCGAAATACCATCGCTTCGAGTTGAATTTCACATAAAAAAGAAGTCGAGTGAGTTTCCCAACTCAGATTGCACCAACAGATGGAGGAGGTAGACGCAAACAGCAATTTGACTCTGTCTACGACTCCCTGGGGAGCCATATTATCAGTGATAGATGCACTCATTAATATCATTTTCAAATCTGACGCGGCCTTATTTTGAGATAAAACACGCCACACGCCCCGGTTGCCGCCGCCACCACCACTGGCATCGTGTTGGCGTAATGATGTCGATGTTCTACAACATAATTCAGTCTCAACCCTTTCGATGCTTCCGCCCGTCTTCATTTTTTTTCCTGTTGACGGCAAATCTGCTCCATTAATAATGGAGATGAGGCCTACTCTGTGCAGTGAGAACTAAATCTATCCACAACGTTTTCTCCACCTCGTTTCCCCACCCCTTTGGGAGCTTCATTAATATTTATAAATCCTTTAATGGCATCTGCTCGACTCCGCTTCGTGGAGAATGCAGACAAAGTCGTTCGTTTCCTGGCACATCACTGGAAGACTTTTCCAGGCATTTAAATAATTTTTATCTCAATATGCAGAGGTGACTAAATTTTTACGCGAAACGCAACAAAGATGCGCGACATCTCCACATACACCAATTGAAGGACTTTCACAGTGCCGTGCTTGGAAGTAAATTATATGATAATTAAATGTGCAAGAGAGCCCCGAGAGTTGGTTTAGCAAACATTGGGGCAAACTATGGTACTGTCGTCCTCGCACCCAAATTCAAGCTACGTCCCCCTGAATCATTTTTGAAGGACTAGAGCCAGGCATTGACGTGTTTCGTTATTATTCACCTTCACCCTGCAGTGCCTGTGTCTGTGGGCGTATCTCATGGGTCGTAAAGGACCATAA